>JAVSBS010018048.1:3305-15916 GCA_033124195.1 Coracias cyanogaster | reverse complement strand
AGAGAGTTTTCTGTTTTCCCTTAGACTTTATATCTTGCCGCGCCCCACGTATCACCGCCCTCTGGCTTCCGTTTCCCAGAAGACTTCCTGGTGATCCATGGGAGTCGTAGTTCCTTCTAGCTGGCTTAAAAAGACATTTCAAAATACCAGGTCTGTTTACCACAAGGGGTCACCTCAGAAAGGCTTTTTACATTTATTTGTAAGTAACAGGTTTTGGGGAGTGAAGACGTATCAGTGTCTTCATATGGTTACCTCAAGAGAAAAATCCCATGAGTGGTGTGAGTTTTATGGCCGTACAGGGAGTACTGTCAGATGCTGGCAGTTCTATTACTTTCCAACAGTGTATCATTCATCATTTCCACAGTGTCTACCTCAGTGTGCTTCAGCAACCTTTTCAAGCAACCTTAAGCAAGTTTCTGCAGGACAAAACTATGTCACAGTGAAAGTTTCACCTGTAGCACATCTACATTTAAAAGTAAAGTAGATAATGAACTGTAGATAGGAAGGCTGATAGATAAGCTTTCATACACATACACACACAAGCACACATATATATGGAGGGAGACGGTGAATGTATAACAGGATCAGTATAACAGAAATGCTGATCTAACAGCATTTGTGGAACTTGGCTGATGATTAAGATACCTAGAGACAGCCAAATACATAGCCCTGGGGATATTTCTTTTCAGACATGAACCCTTGCATTTCTTTCTTTGCCTGCTTTTATAGCTGCTAGGATGCTGTCAATTCTGATAGGTGGCACTACCTGGCCATGTGATGTGATGGTGAAGCTGGGCTGCTGGAATGGATCCTTTTTTTTTGAAGCTTCTTTTGTTTTGATTTTTGTCTTGATTTTAGTTGTGATTTAGTTTGTGTTAGGGGAAAAGGTTATATTTTAGGTCATGGAGCATGTTGCAGAGCTGTGCAGACACTGGATTTCCTTACAGAATTCACAGTGTGATCTACTAGACTCAAATCTATGTTTGGCTTTTGTTTATTCTAGCCACCTAATCTCAAGCAATTTCCACCTGACTGATTGGTCATCACTGCTATAGGCAGAGCCTAAATTTACAAATATACAGAGTGTACATATATAAAGGTACCACTGACGGAGGGAAGGTAGCATCAGGAGAGCATGGAAGCATGGAATGAGGGGCACAGTGATTTTACATTTCCATAGATCATTTGTGCTATGTGGAAAGTCTGCAACATTATCAGACACAATGATTTTTCTGTCAGATTTGTCCCCAGAAGTGGACTGCCTGATTTCTTTGCTGTCCAGATAGAAGCTTGATTTATTACCAGCAGCATCACCAATGGTGCAACATTACTTCATGCTGTACCATTAGTGGCTGTGATGCTATAAGAGGTGAAATGAAAATTACATAACAGCAGCACACCACAAATGGCCTAGTGGGACATGAGATGGTGTAAACTTAACACACTGAGGTTTATACAGGCATTCATGGGCATGGCAGCACTTTCCTGTAGTTTTCTTGAAGAAGAAACTAAATGGACAAATTGGTGCCAAAGCATGGCTTAATCCCATGAGATGAAAATGGAAACCCTAGGGGGAAATTTTGATTATACCCTAACAAAATGTCACTACCACTTTGGAGAAGAATTGTCATTGCTCTCTGTTGTTCCTACAGTACTTTAACTGTGCTGTCTCAGTACTGTTCTGTGTCTGTGACTGTAGCAAAAGGCATATGAAAGTTAATCCTTCCTATCAGTCTATAAACAGTGTGCTTCTTGTGTAAATTTATTCTCATCATGCTTTTGACCAATCTCAAAAAATTCTTCTATTCTCTGCTGACAATCAGAAAGCTAGCAGTCCAGTGCAAAGAGCAGAGCGAAATGAAAGAGTCTAAGTTGTGGTTTAAGGGTTTGGGGTTTTTTTGGCAGCTGGGTTATTACCACCTTAAGGGGTGCTTTCCCTTATGGAGAGACCCTGATGGTTAGTAACTTCTGGGAGAAGACCAAGTTTCTGAAATTTGTGACAGTTTAGGAAGATCTCACTTCTCTCCCTCTCCTTACCTCACCTCTGCACCCATGGCTGATAACCTAGCATTGAAAATGTAAGCAATATGGCCTGACTTGGAGTATTAGCTTACTGATTCTTGCCTAGTGTCAATCAATTTCATTGTAGGGAAGACCAATCAGAGTTGGAGGAGAATTAGAAGAAGCAAAACCTTTCCTTTTTCTACTAGAGTGACTGCACTGACTATTAAACTTACTTCAATCTTATGCTTTGTTTGGAAGTCTCCTGGAGGTGCAGTGCAAAGATACAACCTTTCAAAGCCCTAGTGAGTAGTAAGAAAACACTGGGATTTGTAAACAGCTGCACTAGGTTGGGGGACGATCACCCAGTTGGTAGGGAACCCTTTGGCGTTCAGGTTTTGCTGGTTTTTGCTTCCTGCTGGCAGCAACACAAATGGCAAGTCAAAGAGCATTTCACAGTATATTTTGGATTCATGTAGGCAGTTCTTCTGAACTAACTGTGGGAGGGAGGGAATGAAGATGGAGAAGTTCACAATCTGCCAGCATCCTTACAATCGTAATGAGAAGAGACATTTTTATTCTCAGGGCTTTGGGGAAACTTTGCCTGACATCACATTTCACAGAGGACTCTTTCTGACAGGGCAACAGTGACTGCTAGCTCTTCAGTCACACATCTAGGCAAGCAGATTGTTCCATGTAGGCTTGAAATTCACTTGTGGTGGGTTAACCTTGGCTGAGCGGTAGGTGCCCACCAAGCTGCTCTATCACCAGCCCCCCCCCTTTCCCTTCCCCTATCCCTCCTCAGCAGAGCAAAAAAGGGAGGAATATAAGATGAGAAACAAAAAGCAGTTTAATCATAATAGAAGCAAAAGCCAAGCAAATCTTTGGCATAGCACGCAGTATAAGCTATTCTGCTATTGGTTACATTGTGCACATCACCTACCTAGCAACAGTTTCTAATTGGTAGCACATATTCTTCAAGCTCAGGATAGCTCAGCCGCTATGTTTACAGTCAAGTGTCTGGGAATCCTTTGTAATTAGGCTTCTCTCTCCTTTCTGGCCTTGGTCGATGTCCTTCAGCTTCAGGCCTTATCTGCAAAGGCTCACTTTCAAAGGCACAGCTACAAAGGGCTGGATCGCTCATGCTTCATGAGAAATTCCTCCACAATAATTAGTGAAAATAAGGTACTGCACTTAGAAAAACTACTTTAAAATGAAGCTAAGATTTCAAGGATAAAGCAGAAATGGTGGAGTGAAAACATTAAAGAAACATTGTGTCATCTTCAAAGCAAGCATCTCCAAAGTTGCCAATTAAAATCTAGCTTAATGAAATGTAAACTTTTTTCATTTACAGAAGGTAAATGAGCAGAAACCTACAGAAATAAATATTGGAAGCAACCAGACATGTTTGTTTGCCTAGTCATTACAAGATAACAGTAAGAATTCACAATAGAAACTAAGACATTTTTGAAAATGAGCTTCACTGGAGGACTACAAATCATAGTGTTTTTAACAGGACTCGTTGCAATCTCCACAGTTAAATGTCAAAATTTGTTCCTACCTATGGCTGCCTTGGAAATTAACCATCCTCTTACTTAAGGCCAAAAGGAAGAATTTTGATCATCTGCTTTACGTTCTGGGAAGCCAGATCATTATTTTAATATGCTTTCATAAGTCTGTGTGCTGAGTGCCTTCAAATCACAATGAAATTGTCAATGGAAGTTTCCGTTTCATAGATTTTAAGACTAGAAAGGACCATTTCAATCATTTTTCCTGACTCTCTGCATAACACAAACCATTCTTTTTACCGAGTGATTCCCAAATCAAGCACATGAATTTTTGTTGAGCTAGATAATATCTTCAAGAAAATAACAAGTTTTGATTTCAAAACCTAAAGATTCCACCACCACAATTCTCAGAAAAACACCCTCATTTTTAGCCCACATCACCCATAATTTCTTATTGCAGCTTGTTTTCAGCCATTACATTTTGCTGTGCTATGCTATGCTATGCTATATTATGCTTTGGGATTTTTTTTTATCTAATCTACTTAAAAGTCCTTGTGGCAGGTGCAGCATCCCTGACAGAAAGCTGACAAAAACCTGGGCTTACCAGAGATCTGATAGAGATTGGTTCAGCGCTTCACAGATGTTAAACAGCATCTCACAGTGTTTAAGTGCACCTTCAGGTCCAGGCCCTTAGCCTATTTTTCTTGTGGGCTTGCCCCAACTAATTAGAATGACCACAGTGCACACTCAGATAAGGTATAATGGAGCCCCCATGAAGATCTGAGTTAAGATGGTTCTTCTCAGAGCAAGCAGGCCTGCCAGTTGGACCCTCCCCTTGGGTATACAGTACACCATCCAAGGATACTTCTCCGGATTGAGTGAGCCTCACTCCCCTTTTCTGAGTGATACTTTTCCAGGTACCCCTGTGTGGGAGGTTTTGCCTTTATGAGTGAGTGTATGCAGATTTTTGTTCATCTTTCTAGAACTAATAGTCCTTAAAATCTAGGAATTTGTTGTATAGCAGCGTATTCCCAAGTGACATCTGAACATGTAATTTAATTTTTTTGGGAGTGCTGAGTAATTTTGGTTACAATAAATCCTCATTTTAGGTAGCTACTGCTGTCTGTTTTGTGGGATCCTTCATGACAGCCCTAAGGAAAGGCTGAGATGGTTTTGGTTTTAAAATTTTAATAGGCACTCATCTATTAGGATTCAGTCTCTTCTTAACCTTCTTACCAATAGCATTCTTTGTGCCAAGCTCATTTGATGATAAGTCTTGATTGTCTCCATCAGTACCACTTACTCTTGAAAACACTTTCAGATAGTTTTCCCTTGAAAATTGTTTTGGATTGTATTAACATATCTCTCTAAAAAAGTACATCCAGAGGCAAAAAGTCCTTTTAATCTAATAATGTACTATTTGTAATGAAAGAACTCATATGATAATTCTAGATTTTGCTGTGATCCTTTGCACATATATTTCACATACATGGCTAAAATTATTCATACTTAGTTCAACATACATGAAAGAACAGTCCGGTCCAATAGTTTTTCAGAGCAAATGAAGCCAACAGAATGACTCTAGAATGACAACAGAAGAACAAAAGGTATTAGTAAGATGTAGAGTGGGGTTTTTATCCTCTGAAATAGTGTGATGTTAATAATAATAGTATCGTTGTAATTAAAAAAAAAAGAAAAAACAAAAAGCCCAATGCAGAACACTTGATCAAAGTCAGGATGAAGTGAAAAGGGGATGAAGACACTAATTTGATTAGTATGTCTATAACACTATATATACTTAATCCAAAAGCACGTTTATATTGGAAAGTTTTGTTGCAGTATCTATGATAACTTTGGAAATTATTTCCTGTCATCACAATTATGTTGCAAAAACCTGCACTACAGTACAGCATGGTCCACCAATATAAGCTTTTTTGCATATATGTAACTGCATTTAAGTTTGGAGTTCTTTTCTATCTTAGAAAGTGTAAAACAGGCAAATGCCTGCTATAACAGACTAAGAGACGCTGAAAAAATAACACAGTAGGCTGATGAGTATAGTCCCATGGCCACAACATCATGACAAAGAAAAAGAAAAATTATACAAAGAAATACAAACAGATTCTAGAAATGCTGCTAAACCAGCCAAAACAGTACATATTGTAAATGTGATTTCTTCAGCTATATGGAAATGTGAGGCTCTTATTTGAAAACAAAGCTGTGTGTAAAAGACAGAAACACGAGAACTAGCGAATCGAACTCCATAATCAATGGAGCTGTAAATTGTAACTCATTAACATAGTGATTGGACATGGCATGATAGATATTTAAAATGGTAGCTGGGATGGTGTGAGCAGCAGACCTTGTACTGACTTTCAAAACAAAAGCAATCTCACTGATTATTCATAGATTCATTAAGGTTGAAAAAGACCTCTAAGATCATCAAGTCCAACTGTCAACCCAACACTACCATGACTACTAGACCATGTCCTGAAGTGCCACGTCTACACATTTTTTAACAAACACCTCCAGGGATGGTGACTCCACCTGGGCAGCCAGTTCCAGTCCTTGAGCACTCTTTCAGTAATGAAATTTTTCCTAATATCCTATTTAAACCTCCCCTGGTGCATCTTGAGGCCATTTCCTCTAGTCCTATCACTTGTTACTTGGCCAAACAGACTAACATCCACCTCTCTACAATGCCCTTTTGGACAGTTCTAGAGAGCAAGAAGGTCTCCCCTCAACCTTCTTTTCTCCAGAATAAACAGCCTAGTTCCCTCAGCCACTCCTCATAAGGCATGTTCTCCAGACCCATCACCAGTTTTGTTGCCCTTCTCTGGACCCACTCCAGAGCCTCAGTGTCTCTCTTATACTGCAGTGCCCAAAACGGAACACGATACTCAAGCTGCATCCTCACTAGTGCCGAGTACAGGGGCACAATCACTCCCTTACCCCTGCTAGACACACCATTTTTGATAAAGGCCAGGATGCTGTTGGCTGTCTTGGCCACCTGGGCACAACGCTGGCTCATGTTCAGCTGGCTGTCCACCAGCACCCCCAGGACCTTTTCTGCCAAGTAGCTTTCCAGCCACACTTCCCCAAGCCTGTAGCATTGCCGTAGGTTGTTGTGACCAAAGTGCAGGACATGGCACTTGGCCTTGTTAAACCTCATACAATTATGCTCTATTTGATGTCATCTGCAAACTTACTGAAAGTGCATTCAACCCCCTCATCCGGATCATTGACAAAGATATTAAACAAGACTGGCCCCAAAACAGCCCTGGGGAATGCCACTTGTGACCGGCTGCCAGCTGGATTTAACTCTGTTCACTACAACTCTCTGGGCTTGGCCGTCCAGCCAGTTTTTAACACAACAAAGAGTGCACCTGTCTACACCATGAGCCACCAGCTTCTCCAGCAGATTTTTGTAGAAGATGGTGTCAAAGGCTTACTAAAGTCCAGGTAGAAAACATCAACTGCCTTTCCCCCATCCACTAGATGGGTCACCTGGTCATAGAAGGAGACAGGTTGGTCAAGCAAGACCTGTCCTTCATGAACCCATGATGGTGAGGCCTGATCCCCTGGTGCCATCCTGCATGTGCCATGTGAGTGCACTCAGGATGAACCGCTCCATAGTCTTTCCCAGTACTGAGGTCAGGCTGACAGGCCTGTAGTTCCCCAGATCCTTCTTCCAGCCCTTCTTGTAGATAGACAACACATTGGCAAGTTTCCAGACATCCAGGACCTCCCCTGTTAACCAGGACTGCTGATAAATGATGGATAGTTGCTTGGCAATCTCCTCCACCAGCACTGTCAGGTGGAACCCATATGGCCCCATAGACTTGAGAGTGTCTAGACCTTGTAGCAGGTTGCTGCCTGCTTCCTGCTGAGTTATGGCGGTTTATTCTGGTCTCCATTCCTGACTTCCAGCTCAGGAGGCTGAGTAGCCCAAGGATAACTCATCTGACTATTAAATACTGAGGCAAAGAAGGCATTAAGTACCTCAGCCTTTTCCTCATCCTTGGTAACAATGTTCCCCCCTGTATCCAACAAAGAGTGGACGTTCTCCTTGGTTCTCTTTTAGTTGTTAATGTATTTATAAAAACCTTTTTTATTATCTCTTACGACAGGGGCCAGATTGAATTCTAGCTGGACTTTTGCCTTTCTGCTGTCCTCTCTGCATGACTGAACTAGATCACTATATTCTTCTTGAGTGGCCTGCCCCTTCTTCCAGAGGTGGTAATCTCTCTTTTTTTTCTCCTGAGTTCCAGCCAAAGCTCCCTGTTCAGCCAGGCCAGTTGTCTTTCCTGCCAGTCTGTCTTACGACACATGGGGACAGCCTGCTCCTGTGCCTCTAAGACTTTGTTCTTGAAGAACGTCCAGCCTTCCTGGACCCCTTTGCCCTTCAAGACTTTCTGCCAAGGGATTCTCCTGACCAGTGCCCTGAACAAGTCAAAGCCTGCCCTCTGGAATTCCATGGTAGTGGTTTTGCTGTCCCTGCTCATTACTTCACCAAGAATTAAAAGCTCTATCACTTAATGGTCACTAAACCCAAGATGGCCTCTGACCACCACACATCACCCATCAGTCCTCCTCTGCTTGTAAACAGCAGAACTAGCAAGGTACCTCCCCTGGTTGGCTCATGAACCTCCCAGAATGTTTCCTTCCTGCTGTGTTTTATTTCCAGCAGATGTCCAGTAAATTGAAGTCCCCCATGAAAACAAGGGCTGGAGACTGTGAGATTTCTGCCAGCTACCTGTAGAATTTGTAAGTATGCAAAATGTCTTATTACTCTCATAGTAAATTTGAACATCAAAGTTAAACCAAAAAGGAAATAAATTATTCATGTACCAAAATCACTAGAAACAATGAAAAGTAGCAACTACAGGACAATAAAAAATAACACCTAACATGCAGCATAGTGCCCTGTGGTCAAATATAAAGAAATACTGAATGTTCTTTAAACCAGTAGAGATCTAAAACAGATGTCCACCCTATTATCAGAATTACAAATTAAGTACTAATTTACTGATTTTTTTTTCATATTATGGACATTGGTAGATTAGCCTGATGAGTTCTGGAGCTGATCTTCACACCAGAGTACTAATGTTGACTTAGAGGACTTTCTCAGTGTTGTAAATACTAGAAGGCAAAGAACACCTGAATTTACTTAGGACAATGTCCCAGAAAAAAAAAGAAGGGCAGCTCAGCAGAAGGGGATGAGACCTCACATCATGATTTTCGCTCCTAGGACTGTCTTTCTTCTCCAGTTATATTCTCCCATAAACATACACATGCCATAGGACAGGGGTTGAACCAGTGGTGCCTTTTTCATTCTATGCAGGTGAGACCTGTGCTTCCAGCTGTCTTCTTGCTCCAACAGGATGGATCTGGGCTTTTCTCTGCCACTCCTCAAAACACCCCATAATTCTGATGTGGTTAAGGGGTCAAGCCTCCTCAAGATTATAAGGACCGTGAGCATAGGATCTAGGATACTTTGGGCATCATTGTGTACTGGAAAAAGAGGTGACTTTTCTCCACTAGGTATCTATCCACAGCAGAAGGCTAAGCAGTTTGAATGCTGCATGAAATGTCCTTTGTTTTTCCTCTTAATTCCTCATACAGACAACAGAGTGAGGGAGGAGGTATAGCCTGGGTTCCCACAGTGGCTTCCAGATGTCTTCATAGGTTCCTTCCTTCCATTTACTGCAACAAAATATGTTAGGTCTACTGGGGCTATAGGTGTGAGCATAGTACCATTATTTAATTATAAATAGTATTTGAATGGATTTTAATGACAATTACCAGTCTTTTGGGAAGATAAATTCTAAATGCTAAAAAAAGCGAAGTGAGTGTAGCTTGCTTGTGTGTTTGAGCACAAGGCATTGAAAGTGTGAAACACCAAGCCCTGTGATTAGAGCACATAATGACATACTACTATTTTTTGTCCCTCCCAGAAACCACAGTGACAGTTTGTTGGATAAGATTTAAGCTATTTTTGGAACAAATTATGATCACTTGTGTTACAGTGGAAATGGTATTATATAGTAGTCAATAAGAAATACTTGTACTGAAAAAAACAAAACACTGAAGAAGTAGTTGTGTTAGTAAACGTTATACAAGCTTCTCACTAGCAACTGGGTAGGTGAGCAGCTCAGTATGCATGTCTATCTTGTCAAGCTGTTAGGCAATAATTCTGGGATATAACAGTATATTGAGCTAACTGAATTCTCTGTGCATTCTAGAGGAATAATCTACTTATTTCAGTTGATAGAAGAGTATTGAAAACCTGAGTTGAGTCTGCAGAAATAGCAGGGGTTTATTTCTCCAATTATGAAATGTTATAGCTGTACTTTGCATTAGAAAGGGAGGTTTTATTCCCAAGGAGCTTGACAGGACTCTTCTGTTTGCAGAATCCCTGATCTATTTGCAATATGCATTATAATTTTTTCTTAGTATTGAAAATATGTTTAATAATGTTTTGCATACACAAGCCAAAGAAGAGTAATTATTTATCAGCCAATGTATTCTAAATAGTTTCATTTATGCTATGACACGGAACATTTGCAATCTAACAATTATTATGCTTTGTTGTAAGGAGCAACTAGAATTTTTCCTGTGTTTAAAATATTGCTTTGAACCTTACTAAATGAAAAACCAGAAATAAAAACAATACTAAAAGTTGTCTATGTTTTCAGGGAGCAGAACCAAATTTCCTCTAACCAAGGCTGTTATTGTATCAACAATTACCTTGCACCTGCCATTCATTTGCATGCAAACTAACTGATAATGTACCTTGTACTTTCTTTGTGAAACCTGCATTTGTGACAGGGGTGTAGTGATTTGGAAAACATACAACATTATGGATACATACATCGCAATAGGCATGGAAAACATGGCCATTGGGGAAATCTGGTTGATGGGTTCTTTCTTTTCTGAACTGCCTCAACTTTAATGTAGTTAAGTACCTTATTGACCTCCCACAAATTCTACAAACTTCAGTTTCCTACAAGGTGTCTGAGAATGAGCTCAGGTTTCATGGGTTGGGTTTTGGCAGTTTTTATTTTTATCCTTTTATTAACACATTTACTCAATTTACATACACAGGGATCTTCATTCTTCTTCAATGTATGTTAAAGAAATTGTGTTATATGATCAAATACAGGTGCTTATTGCAGTTATAATAAAATTAATTGAAGACAGTGTTAATACAGTTACTGGAGTCTATGTTTGCTTTATTGTGAGCTAGTCTTGTATAGTAAAAATGATGAAATTTAGTTTAGTAACTATAAGAAAAACATTAAATCAAGACTAAGAAAAAAAAGTCATATGGTACAATAAAAGTATTGCAAACTCATTTAAGCTTACCTGCATATAGATTTTTATTGTAAGCCATACAAAGCAATAAAAGCAAGTTACTAAATGATGAAAGAAGTAAGTGGACAGGAATAAGTCTCTGCATATGGTTGATTAGAAGCATTATTCATGAATGCATCTAAAAATAAAAGAAAAAAGGAAAATATGTTATTCTTCAAATGAAAACTTAAAAAGCTCCCCAAAATGCTCTTTCAAGTGTAAAGAAGACATGTTCTCTTAAATATATGACATGAACTGGAAGTTTTTCTCTTTCCCTAAAAGATAAAATTAAAGCTGCATAATAACTTATATCCCTTGTTAAATAATATCCTTTGTATGGTATGCTGCTATCATATCTGGAGTGCTGGTGAAAAACAAACATGTTCTACAGTTTGTTTACAAGGAAAGGTCAACGCAAATTATTCTTTGCCCTTATTTACTAATGACAGAAGAAACTGCATGTCTTTTAGTGCACAGCTCAGCTGTACAAAAAGTACATGCTCTCACAGTATCCTTGTTAAATAAGAAGAAAATACATAATTGCATGAGACCATGACAGAATAGGTACTCTGCTGCAAGTCAATGTATTTTTTATTCTTCTAGTATATTTTGCATTTCTTTGTTAATGTTTTTGCTAGCACTGGAGTAAAGAAAAATTATTTATTTCCTGTACAAGTTCATTTCAGAAGAACCTGTAGCAACCATTTTTCTGTAAACTAAAACACTTCAACTTTGTCTTTACTAGAAGGAATAAAGCTTTATAACTGGGCCTTGAACTTTGATGACCGGAAGGGTACACTTCCAGATTTATAATTCCTATTTAAAATGTCCATATCTGAGCATCTGATCAAGTAAATGGTGAAAGTCAGGAGGAGGAGAGAGTTATAAAGGAATTTTAGATCTTTTCATCCAGAAAAGTGATTACTTTTCAAAAATAAAAAGAATGTTTTACTATTTTGAATATTAGAACATAAATTCTGAAATACAAAAAGGATAAATGGACTTCTATTCTTTTTTCCTTCATTGCATAAGGCATATAGAACAGGACACTTCAGGGATTTCAGGCTTGGTAAGAAGCATGGCTCATAAATGAGCCTATTCTTCTTCATTAACGAAAAAATGATTCATATGATAGAATCATAGAATGGTTTGGGTTGGAAGGGACATTACAGTTCCTCTAGTTCCAACCCCCTGCCACAAGCAGGGACACTGTCCACTAGACCAGGTTACTCAAAACCCCATCCAACCTGGCCTTGAACACTTCCATGGATGGAGCAGCTGCAGATTCCCTGGGCAACCTGCTCCAGTTCCTCAACACTGTCACAGTGAAGAACTTCCTTACGTCTAATCAAAACCTACTTCTTTCAGTTTAAAGACATTACCCCTTGTCCTGTCACTGCACTCCCTTGTAAAAGTCCCTCCCATCTTTCTTTTAGGTCCCTTTTAAGTACTGGAAGGCTGCTATAAGGTCTCCCCAGAGCCATCTCTTCTCCAGGAGGAACAATCCCAACTCTCTCAGCCTGTCTTCATAGGATAGGTACTCTGTCCCTCTGATCATCTTCGTGGCCCTCCTCTGGACCCACTCCAATGGGTCAATGTCCTTCTTATGTTGAGGGCACAAGACGTTAATACAATACTCCAGATGGGGTCTTTTGAGAGTAGGGTAGAGGGAGAGAATCACCTTTCTGGGGAAGGAAGGACAGAAGGGAGGGAGGGAGGCCGGTAGGCAGGAAGGCAGGAAGGAAG
>JAVSBS010018047.1:0-57725 GCA_033124195.1 Coracias cyanogaster | reverse complement strand
GAAAAGGACCTGGGGGTGCTGGTGAACAGCCAGCTGAACATGAGCCAGCGTGTGCCCAGGTGGCCAAGAAGGCCAACGGCATCCTGGCCTTGATCAGAAACGGTGTGACCAGCAGGAGTAGGGAGGTGACTGTGCCCCTGGACTCAGCACTCCTGAGACCACACCTTGAGCACTGTGTCCAGTTTTGGTCCCCACAGTATAAGAAGGACATTGAGGTACTGGAATGGGTGCAGAGAGGGCAATGAAGCTGGTGAAGGGTCTGGAGAACATGTCGTACGAGAAGCGCCTGAGGGAAGTGGGATTGTTTACTCTGGAGAAGAAGAGGCTGAGGGGAGACCTTATGGCTCTCTACAACTACCTAAAAGGAGGTTGTAGTGAGGCTGGTGCTGGTCTCTTCTCCCAGTTAACTAATGAAAGGATAAGAGGCCTCAAGTTGCACCTGGGAGGTTTAAATTGGATATCAGGAAGAAGTTCTTTACTGAAAGAGTGGTTAGCCATTGGAACAGGCTGCCCAGGGAGCTGGTGGAGTCACCAGCCCTGGAGGTGTTCAAAAAACGGGTAGATGTGGTGCTTTGAGACAGGGTCTAGGGGTTAGGGAGATGTTCAAAGAAGGTTGGACTAGATGATCCTAGAGGTCTTTTCCAACCTGAATGACTCTATGATTCTAAGATAAATCCATAATTACAGAGGTATCAATGTTCACAGCAGGCTGCCTTTCCCAGAGAAGTGGGGTCAATTTTACCCCATGTTTATCACTGATTTAGCATGAAGTACATATTCAAAGGATTTCGTATTGTGTGCTCTGGCTTCAGTTAAGTGAATGGTGCCAAGCAGCCTTCAGACCTAAAAAACACAAAAAAATACAGAGGTTTCCACTGGATGCAAATTATCCACTGTGAGTCTCCAGAAAAGCTAGGCTACTGTCAGCTGGGTTTTTTGAAGTTATGTTGCATGGCCCAAAATCTGAAAATTTACCAGAAAACACATATATCAGAGTACTTAGGTAGCTGGAAAAATCAGTAAGTTATTCACATTTTTAGCATTTATGGCAGACTGTTGGGACACACACATAAACTGGGGCAAATTACACCAAACTCCTGCTTTATGGAAGAAGCTGTGACAGAATCCATTTGCCTTTTCCCAAGACAAGCTTTGCAGTGTGTGCTAATTCTGAGCAAGTACAGTTTGGATAGGTTGGATGATGTTCATTTCTTCTTTGTTTTAATGTATGACTCTGGGAAATAGCCAGGTGATAATAGCCAGGTGACTAGTTATGGTTCTTGCCATCCACACAAACTTTATTTCATGTTTCCCTCTTTACTGATTAAATCCCACCAGCTTATCCCTGTCAGTCAAGGCTTATGTGAACTAGCGACCCAGTCAGTCTCAGGGTCTGTAAAGCAGCCTTTTGGCTGTATCTGGCTTTGGTTGTATTGTGTTACTTGGGATATTCTCCAACCAAGAGAGAATTGCAGAGCTATTGAGAAGCTATTGGCTCGTCCCACCATGGCAGCCTGCTTCCTGAGAAGCTAGCAGTTCTAGCCATGCTGAAAGTGAAATTTTAATACGGCCCTGGCAGTGCTCCATTGGCATGTCCCCAAATTTACACTAGTGTAACTAAGATCAGTACGTGTGCCAGCATCTGCATTATATTAAAGATAAATTGAACAAGATGTGTTCATATCTGAACTAAACTCAGGAAATAAAAAACGAACTTAACAAAATAAAATCAGATGGTCTGACTCATCCTTTTTTGAGAGATCCTGACAATATATGGCTGTTTCAGAAGTGCTAATGTGACCTTAATAAAAGACGACACTGTGAAAAAGTAGGAGGGGGGGGGGAACTTGACAAAAAGAGGAGTGTTCACTGTGACCAGATTAGCCTCATAGATCCCATCCCATATAAATGGAAATAGATTAGAAACTTCAGCTTCCTTCACTGACACAGAATCATAGAATGGTTTGGGTTGGAAGGGACCTTACAGATCATCTAGTTCCAACTCCCCACTGCCATAGGCAGGGACACCTCCCACTAGACCAGGTTGCTCAAGGCCCCATCCAACCTGGCCTTGAACACCTATAGGGATCAAGCATCCACAACCCCCCTGGGCAACATGTTCCAGTGTCTCACCACCCTCAGGGTAAAAAATTTCCTTCTAATTTCCAATCTAAATCTACCCTCTTCCAGTGTGAAGCCATTACCCCATCTCCTATCACTAAAGGCCTTTGTAAAAAGGCCCTCCACAGACTTCTTGTAGACCCCCTTCAGATACTGGCCGGCCACTATAAGGTTTCCCCTTGAACCTTCTATTCTTCAGGCTGACAAGCCCAATTCTCTCAGGCTGTCCTCATAGAAGTGGGGTTCCAGCACTCTAATCACCTTTGTAGCCCTCCTCTGGACCCTTTCCAACAGGTTTGTGTTGTTCTTCTGCTGGGGGCTCCAGAGCTATATGCAGTCCTCCAGGTGGAGTCTCACAAGAGTGGAGTACAGGGGGAGAATCACCTCCCTCAACCTGCTGGCCACACTTCTTTTCATGCATACTAGAATACAGTTGGCCTTCTGGGCTGCACTGGCACATTGCTGGCTCATGTTGAGCTTATCATCAACCAGCACCCCCAGGTCTTTCTCTTCAGGGCTGCTCTCAACCCACTCCTTGCCCAACCTGTATTTGTGCCTGGGATTGCCCCAACCCAGGTGCAGGACCTTGCATCTGGCCTGGTTGAACTTCATGAGGTTGGCAGGGGCCCAACTCTCAAGTTTTCCAAGGTCATACACAGAACAAAATCACAGTATAGACAGAACACCATGAG
The DNA here is from genome assembly GCA_033124195.1 of Coracias cyanogaster. Lineage (NCBI taxonomy): Eukaryota > Metazoa > Chordata > Aves > Coraciiformes > Coraciidae > Coracias > Coracias cyanogaster. The sequence continues at coordinate 54,912 of JAVSBS010018047.1, read as the reverse complement.
CATGCACAGTAGGTAGGTATCAGACTATAATGCCTTGTTCAAAATATCAAAATGCACCAGTTTAACTTAAAGAACAAGGACATGATATGAAACAGGCATGAGCTAAAGCACAATACAGAGGAACGACTGGAGCCCACCTCCTTCAACTATCAAAAAAGCTGCCTTATCATTAGCCTGCTGAGTCATGCTTTCACTCGCCCTTTCTCCTCTCAGTGAATTCAAACCATTTTTCTGCGCAGTGGTGCAGCTTCATGAGGAGTGGTAAAAGCGTTCCCAGAAAAACCTGTAGGCTAATGACTGGAAGTGTGTTTGAATTCTTCCCAGCAAAGTTAGGAACTGAATGTGAGCTTCCTACTTCCTAACATCTTAGGCTGATGAAAGATATAAATGGTGATGGTTGCTTTTCTGGAAGTCCTTTAAAAGGAAGTGAAACCTTCAGAGAGTTTTATAATGAACCTAGTCCGGCCAGCCTGTGCTGGTCATGCTCCGAGATCATCTCCAGAGCCCATTAAGGGGCTGCCATATCCTATTTTTTGTTCATCACTGCAGAGGAAGGGGTGGGGCAGAGGATATTTTCATCCCCTGACGGTTGAAGGGAGGATAGTTAAGAGGGAAAGGATGTGAGCATAACATTAGAGGGGTAATTCATTGTCTATCTTCAGAACTACAGAATGTACCTTTGGATACCAGGTAAAGGGGCAGTCACCGCTCGGTAGCCACATCCTGCAATGGCTTATTTAATTGCCTGCTTGCCAAGTATTTGGCCAAGTCATTTGAATAGCAAAATTCCTTCATCTGTCCTGTTTTATATACCAGTGTGTCTTCTGTATGGGCTGTCTCCTGATACCTGGGCCCATGCCTTCCCTGTAGAACATAGCCTCTCCTGCTGCATGCCCTAGCTCCCATGGACATCAAGCCCAGGAGCAGCAGCCAGGGTGAGATCACACCATACTTGAAATCATTTACCTGCATGGAGGCTGAGAGATGCGTGAGACATGCAGCAGAGGGGTGTATGATACATTGGGCCACAGTTGAGATGAAATGCAGCCAGAAAAGCCAAAGATCAGTCTCATGTGCTCTCATATGGGGAACCTACTTCTCCAACTGTAGTTACAGCCATGCCAGTAAAGCCAACATCCTTTTAGGGCTTGAACTCAGGACGTTGAGTGTAAGAGTGTTCCCAGGCGAACCCTGATGGCTCTTTATCAGTAAAGTCAAGGAAAGAGATACGATAACACAGCAAGGCATGAGAAGACCTTTGTAATGGGGTCATTAAGATCAACCTGAGAGTACATTCACAAATATCATGACAACATTGTGGATGCTAAGTGCTATCTAAAAAATGCACTCCTGTCTAAGTGCTGGTATTAGACAAGGTGCATTCTTGTCAAATACTGTTTGGTCCAGTAATTGCAAAGGATCATTAAACATTTACTGAAAGTCAAACTGGAAATACATGGATGAACAGAGCTGTACTTGAGCACCCCATAGCTGTCACTGATACCACAGATAAGTGGCAGTGTGTTACAGGTTTCCAGGCGAGGAGAGACAGCATACACAGACACAGACACGCGCACACACACAAACATACACAGAGCTAAGAAAGGTGACAGTGGAGAAGGGCACTTTTGCGTGTGATCAACATCCGTGCTCTTGCATGCTGGCCATAAAATTGTAGCAAAGCATCGCCATTTGCACTTGCATCCCATTCATACAGACACACCTACAGATTTATTTTGCATGAATATTTGATATGACAACAGTTTTGATATCAAGCAGGCAGAGTTTAAATTATTTAATTGTTTTCATAGAGTATTTTATACTTATTATTTAATGAGTGCTGACTGTGATCGGTGCTGGACAATCATGAAGCAAACCTTAACTCCAATGTGCTCATGAACTGGTCTAATAAAGTCCTTCACTGCTTTGAGGAAATTCTGAACCTCTGCATGTCATTGCCCCAGTAGAGACTTCAGGATTATCTAGATAAGCACCAGACCTACATCTGTACATTGTGATGTTCTCCTGGTAAAGTGGGCCATGGATCAGTCTCAAACCCAGGATCAGGGTTAAATACGGCAAACTCCTTTCTCCTCTCTTCTCTTCAACTCCTTCCCTGCAGTGGACAGAAATTTTGTCAAGATTTGGTGTGGCTTGTTTAAGATCTGAAAACAACACAGAGAAAAAGTCCCCAAAAGGACCTTGACAGGCTTGAGAGCTGGGCACATGCCAACCTCATGAAGTTCAAGCAGGCCAAGTACAAGGTCTTGCACCTGGGTGACAGCAATCTCAAGCACAAATACAGGCTGGGCAGAGTACGGATTGAGAGTAGTTGTGAAGAGAAAAACCTGGGGGTGCTGGCTGATGAAAAACTCAACATGAGCCAGCAATGTGCCAGTGCAGCCCAGAAGGCCAACTGTATTCTAGTATGCATGAAAAGAAGTGTGGCCAGCAGGTTGAGGGAGGTGATTCTCCCCCTGTACTCCACTCTTGTGAGACCCTACCTGGAGGACTGCATCCAGCTCTGGAGCCTCCAGCACACGAAGGACATAGACCTGTTGGAGTGGGTCCAGAGGAGGGCCACAAAAATGATCAGAGTGCTGGAACCCCTCTCCTATAAGGACAGCCTGAGAGAGTTGTGGTTCCGCCCTCAACCTTCTCTTCAAGGTGGAGAAGAGAAGGTTCTGGGGAGACCTTCTAGTGGCCTTCCAGTATCTGAAGGGGGGCCTACAAGAAGTCTGTGGAGGGACTTTTTACAAGGGCCTGTAGTGATAGGACGAGAGGTAATAGCTTTAAACTGGAAAAGGGGAGGCATAGATTAGAAAATAGGAAGGAGTTCTTCTGCTCAGGGAAGTTGTGGATGTTCCATCACTGGAGGTGTTCAAGACCAGGTTGGATGGGGCCTTGTGCAATCTGCTCTAGTGGAAGGTGTTCCTGCCCATGGCAGGGTGGTTGGAGCTAAGTGATCTGTAAGGTCCCTTCCAACCCAAACCATTCTATGATTAAAAAATTAAAATGTTTGTAATCCATTATGCAGAAGGAGCATATTCTGTATGAAAATATTAATTACTTGACTTTTCTATTCTAAAACTTGATTTTGTATTCAAGATTCGAGGTCTCCATGGATGTGGAAAAACACTTCGAGACTCTGAAGCTTTGAAATGTTGAATTGCCTTGTATAAGATAAAATCGATATTTTGAAAGGAAAAAGTAAAGTGGAAATTAATGTTCTTGTAATAGGTGAGTAGCTTTTACACAATTATTTCATGGTGATAGACTTGGTTTTGATGTAGCTTAATTAGTAGAATATAAATTATATATGTTTTTTTTAAAGATGTGCATATGTATATTACAAGATTTTTTTATTTCATTGTGGAGCAAACCATTTGATGTGGCTCTGCAAAAAGCTCTAATACACATCAAAAAGCAATCAACAAACTCTTTGAGTACATCAAGCAGGATAATTTAGATGGTTTTTAATCATGATTATGAAAATATAATTAGGTGGTTTCATGTTGGTTTGTGAGTGCGTAGGGAAAAGTGATTCTCCAAACAGAAAAATATGGATAACATTACCCAGGAGCCACGAAACAACCACACACACATACATACACAAACCAAACAAAAAAATTGTTGGCCTGCTTCTCTAGTAGATCAGCAGGTAACATGTTTAAATAGAATGTCATTTCCTTTAGGATACCAGGAAGATTCTTATTTAACAGATAGATTACACAGAAGTAGCTTTGGAAAAATGCCCCTTTTTAATGTGCTAGAAATCACTAGCCTGTGATTTAATAAAATAAAATCCTCTTTTCAGAATGTAGGCAATGAGCAGAAGATGCACTTTGGGTCTAATCAAACAAGAGTTTTACTGAAGGAAACAAGATGTATTGATGAGAGTGCTTTAACTCTGCCTGGGCCTTGAGTACAGGAGCAACTGCCACGTGCTGATGTGCACGGTCTTCAAGTGAAGACTTCTCTAGATGCTTTTAACCACCTTAAGTGCCCTGCCATCCTTCAATCCCACAGAAGGCTGACTGAAGACTTCTTACTGAAGAGCTGCCACATGTAAACAGCCTCATCTTTGCAGTTTCTCATTATGCAAAGACTCCCTATGCTTTCAGTCCTTTTTGATGTGCTGAGCATGATCTCCTTTTCCCAAAAACTAACTTTTCTCAGTAGTGCTTGATTAATCCTGAAAACAATGCTGTCTACCATGATGCTTCACCACCTTACATCATAGCATATTAAATATTTGAAGTGTTATTCTAGAGTCCTTTCCTTTTATGTCCTAAGACTACAGTTTTGGTTTTCTGTGAGCAGATGTTCTCACGAACCATAGATCCATCTCCTGGCTGGGTGTAGGCAATCTATAACCCCACAGTGTCCTCAGTGCATGCCTGCCTGTACATAATCCTCACACTAATGCTCCTCTGTCATGATCTTCACTCATCTGTCTGGTTCTGGCAAAACAACTGTCAGCTTGCCAATACGTTAAAGAATTAGAGAGACACATTTTTTACTTTTTGCTATAGCAAAAACTGCTTGTTTTGTCCTTTCTCATTTTCCCCCTCTCCTTACTGGGTCCTATTTCTTGGGGGGCTTTATCTCTTGCTCTGAGGGAGTGATTATCACTATGGTGATGGCTAGAGATATCTCAATAATCTCCTACCATGTCATGTGGATCCCTAACAAATACTCTTCTCTCTCCATACCAACGGGTAGGTCTGTTTTCAGTGACTTAGAGGAAATGCATTTCATATTCTTAGTGATAAAAGAATTAGTTTAGGTTCCTTTTAAGCATTTTGATCACTTAAAAAAATAGAGAAATAGTTTTTATAGATATCCTATAGAGACATATACCGGAGGAAATAAAATAGCCATTTGGTAGAAGATGTCTGGAAGTGTTTTGGGTTTTTTTGTCAGCTAAACACAAATTACCAGTGTGCCCTTAGAGGCTCTTAGGAAAGAAAATAACACCTTCCAGTCCGTTAGTCTGAAGTAAAAAATAATGCACTAATGTGCTGAAATGACGATCACAAAACACAGGGTGGGTGAAAGTCAGAAGGGGTTTTTTAAAGACTAATTGGAACAACAATTAAGTGCCCTTTAATTCAGTGGCAACAGAAACAATTGGCTCAGCCTGACAAGGCAAGCACAGAAGGAGCGGAGAGCAGGCCCCACAGTTTTCCTGGGTGAAGACTGTGAGTAAAGCAGCTGAGGGTTTGTATGCTTGTAAGCGGATGCATGAGGGAGTGAAAAACATTGAGAGAAGAGAAAACATTGGGAAAGCTACCTGCTATTTTCATGAGGTGGAACCCAAATAATAGTTCTCCCTGTCTGAGTGCTCACTAAAAGGATACTTACACTTCCAAACATGAAACTATCTTGCTGCCTTGCTGTGATGGCACTTTGCATGCATCCTCTGTAAATAAACAGGGCTGTTCCAGAAGAAATTCTGGGTTCCTATCATCATCTTCCCTTCCTAATACAATGAAGCCAGCAACACCCAGATTTTGGCTAAGTACTCGCACCACGGGGACAAAAATATTTGCTGGCATCAAAGCCTGTGCTGCACCAATTAGATCTTCTTATTAAGAGTTAGAGAGATGAAGAACTTTTGCTCTCTGCCTGGGAGGCTGAGTTTTGTGCCTTCCCACGTGTTGTTGCAGGCAGTGTTGCCTCCTTCCCTTTGGAAGTTTGCTACAAACTCTGGTCTGATCTCATTGCTGTAGCTGAAGTGAATGGGAATTTTGCCATTGACTTCAAGGAGACAAGATGCAGGCTCTCTGCTAGCAAATCCAGGCTTTATAGTCCTTTCCAGATACTAAATAAAACTGTGCTTGTAAGTAATCTGGATGCCAGCAAGCTGGCCCAGTTTCCCATGAAACTCAAAGATGCCCAACAATGTGCTATTTATTAGGATACAAATAAAATATCTTCTTCACCGTGCAATGTGTAATTTCCTTCCCAGTAAAAATACAAACTTCCCTTATGTGCAAAGAATTTTAGCATTTCTGTTTTTATGCCATCTTACTGACAAGAAACTCCCAGCTGTTATAATTTGTCTCATCCTTCTCTCTCTTGTAGAACCAGCCTTTGTTCCTTTTTGCAGTGCCAGGGACTTGCAGAGCTCCACCTGATGTGATTTGTCCAGGCATTAATAATGCATCTTCAAGATGCAAGATGCATGAATTCCTGTACTAACAGACCCACCAGCAGGCTGCCGTGTTCTGCCCCTGTCCCGGGATGGGGGAGGCAGGCTGAGGGCACAGCCACGCACCCACACAGGTCATTGGGCGTGGGAGCGAGGGGAGTCCTGTTATCAGGAGGGGGTCACTGCATCCTCAGGCTGAGAATAATTCCTAGTACAGGAGCCGTTCCTCCAGGAGCAAGGCCCTCACCCACCATCCAAGGAATCCCTGTGGCACGACCTCAGGTGTCCACACACCAACCGTGACTTTAGGAGACCCAGCAAGTGAGGATCAAGTGTTGCCCCATTGGCAAGTGCTGAACACCACAAAAACGAATTCACTTTGCCTCCCAGGACAGCGCCGGGGGCTTGGCAGCGGGAGAACGTAGGGTTGATGTCCCGTGTGCGGAGCAGAGGCTCGGCCAGGCCGGGTGGCCCCACTCCCGCGGACGACAACGGGCCCCGGCGGTCTCCCTCCGTACGCGCTCTCCCCGTGTGTGCCCTGCAGTGGAACGCCCGCCCCGCTGCCCCTCCGCCCTAACCAAAACCAACAAATAATAATAATATAAAACGCTCGTTTAATCGATACGATCGCTCGCAGGGCCGCGGCCCCGCACCGCGGCTCGGCTCTGCCGCCGTCGCCATGGCAACGGCTCCCGGCTGTCGGCGGGAGGCCGCCCCGCAGGCCGCGGCCCCACCGGCCTGGCTCGTCCCCCGTCCCGGGGCGGCGAGGGGCACGGGGGTAGGCCCGGGCTGCACTGGTGTGCTTGATGGCGCCAGGCATCTGAGCCCCCCAGGACTAGCATGGTGCTTCTGTTAGCCAGGTGACAGGCCTGAGGCCCTGGCTCCTACAGCCCTGCCTGTATACACCTCTACACAGATCAGGTATTTCCAAAATAGCATTTCTGGTAATACTTGCAAGTGTCCCAGCACAGGGCAATGGCAGGATGTCATCCTTAGGCTGAGGATGTCTTTCCCCACAGACCTTGGCAGTTGGCAAGAGACTTGTAACACAGCTCAGGATTAACACAATCAATACCGATAGCTGGCCCACATCGCTGTCTAAAAGAAATGCGCAGAATCTGCCATTAAAAGCCACCGATGCTTGTGCAGGCAAGCTGGGCAGAGCTGTTTTGGTGCGGGCTGCAGTCGCTGGTGACCTTGGGTTGATGGTCTTTCGTTGTGTCCCCATTGCCTGCAAGTGCCGGTGGGTGTCTCATGGGCCGGATTCAGCGTTATGCTTCACTCTGTTTGACAGACTTTTGAACACTTCAAGAAAAAATACACAGCTTCTTTTTGTGTTTCTCAAATAGCATTGCAATAGTGTGGGTTTTTAAAAAAAAAATCTCAGCCTTCCCCAATGCTGTCATTTGCAAAGAATATAAAAGAATTATTGAGATGTCTCTGAGACCAGAGAGATGCCAACAGGTAGGCGAATAATGGGAGGAGGGAGGAAAGAGGGACAGTCTTTCTGGGGATCAGTTTTAAGAATTCAAGGGAGACAAAAATTAACCAAAACCCTCCACCCATTTAATTGGACAATAATTTTTTCCCATTTTATCCATAGTGAACTTTACAAGATTCTTTATTTCAGTCAGAATATTTCTGTTGTTTTCAATAGGAGTTTGTCAGGGGTTTTTTGCATACATATATGTAGGAGAAATGTTTGTTCATAAATTTATATTAAAAAAGACAGTGAAACAATACTCCTGTGAATTTTGTTTCCAACAAGTTTCCAAACTGTCTACAGAAGTAATCTTGAAATCACTCTATATTTTTGAAAACTGTTCACCTAGAGACCAGTAACAATAGACTGGGACTCAAATGATCCTTCATGTGCAAACTGAATAGCAAATTACAACTCACCAAAACTCTGATACACCATCCAGTCTATAGGCTGAAATATATTCATGAACAAGGCACGGAAGAATTTATACAGTGAATAAAATTAATAGAAATTAAAATGTAATCATTGATCAACCACAATAACAAAAGAGAGCTAAATTCAACAAATCACCTCTTTGCAACTAATAGTTTTCCTACGTCTCATGATAGATCTGGGTAAATGTTGACTTTCTAGTTATGACAACAGAACCAAAGAGAGCTCTGAGAAAATTAACTAGTGCCTTTCCTGAGTTAGTATCAAAATCTGTCGATACAGGTCTGGAACATTGCTGTGAAATATCACAAGTTCACAGACTGTGCTTTTATTCAATAGATGGTTTACGAAAGTGTGTGAAATCTTGACTTTCTGTCTTGATATAAGGAGAAAAAGGTATTCTTTAATATTAAGTTCTGTCTGAATTCTGGGCAACTGAAAAATGGTTTCATACTGAGAGATGTCAGGCAGTCTTTCTAGATGTAACACCTACTGCATCTGCAAGAGAAAAATGCACTGTGCTCCTGAGACTGTTGGGATGGCCTTGCAGGTCCTCCGACCTGCCAAAGCAAGGGAAACTTTCCATCAGGAGAGATGAGGAGGCAGCCAAAGTGTTGACCTGCCAGATGTGGCCTTGCATTGGGCTCAGTTCACACTCAGAAATCATCAGAGGCCATGTTAACCCTTTCAGCCCCCCATTTCTTTTTTTGAAGGGAATTTCTGTATAAGGAAATCTAGATATTGCAAGATCAAACTGCAAATTTGAAAGCCCCCCCTTGTTCAACACAATTTTGCTGTTGTTGATCCGAGAAGCTGGGAAGGATACCACAGTTTTCCTCATGTTAATTCTGGCAACAATTCTTTGAAAAACTTCTAGCATCAACACATTGTGAAGAACTTCTAGTTTCAACACCTTTAAAACTGGGTGAAAGGATGATGGAAAGTGCTTTGTGGTCTTCCTGTGTCACATAGAAGACTATATAGAAAACATACTTTCAGTTGTGTTGGGATTAGACTTCTTGTGATATTTTCTTATCATATACTCAGATCTCACAAATTTTGCACAAACCACTAAATTAAACCAAAAATTTTAGTCTGATGTTTTAGTAAAAAATTCATTTTGACTTCAGTTTTCATTAAACTTCACTAGCCTTAATGTACTGGCACTTCAGTTAAGTAGAATGATTTGACATTTGTGTCACTTTCTTTCCAAAAACTGTTTCCATAATGATAATTCAATAATGTTTTTGCTTTGTGAACACTTCTGATTTTAACAATTAATGATTTTTGCATTTTTCAGAGCAGGGAAGAAATGTTTAACATTTCTTCTGAGTGCTGGTTGTGTACGTATGAATTGGAGCTCAGGATTACACCCAGCAGACAGGACTCCCACAACTTACATCACCAGAGACCTGGGGCCAGCCTCAGTGAGTCCTTTCCAGTCCACTCCCAGATGCTTCCTACAAATGCTGAAATTGTTTGTTTTCCACTGTCTTCTGTGATTCTCATATCACTGAGTGATGGTCTTGGTGGCTCATTGTGACCCATGAAATGTTTCTCAGACCCTTCTCATGCTAAATAAACCCTCTGCTCTCTTACTGAGGAGAGGTGCCTAAAAATCCTCAACTAACAACATCATTTAGAAAATCTTTTCTTTATGAGAGAGGAGCTCAAGGGGAAGTACTGAAGGGACTCTCCGCAGAGCACTCCATGGGAGCAGCCCCACAGGAGCCCCACTGAATACACAAGGCACAGATCTAGACCTGCAGCTCCCCTGACCAGGATATTTTGAGTACTAGTGAACAATTTCAAGGCTTCTGTGTACTGTATATACCCCCTTCCCTTGCCTACTCCATGAAGCGTTACACATAGCCACAACTAAAACCAGGGATCTATAATGCTCCTGTAGCAACCCTGGTCTGTACAGTATTGTTCAGATGTAACCCCATGAAAGCCTAGACGTGAGGAGACACAGCACCTCGCCTCCAGATGTTGTGCTATGGATAGTCACAGGAACGACTGGAAGGGTAAGCAGTGATAAACGCAAAACCGTCAGGAGCTGGGCTGAACACCTGATGGCAACCGCCTGCACCAGGTCCCAGCGGTAGCGATGCTGATGCACTCCGGCAAGGTGATGCAGGTCACTGTTGCTGGAGAAGTGAGGAAAAGATATGAAAGTGAGAAGAGAAGAGAAGAGCGACTCTGCCTTTGCTGCCTGGGCCCATCAGGCAGATAAACCAGGCACGCACACAGCCAGGAGAGCCTGGCTGGCCCCGGTGGAGGCCATCCCTCACCATCCCTGAGGCAGCCTGGGCCAGGGCAGAGGATCCAGCCAGTGAGGAAGCAGCTGGCCTTAGCAGGCGAAAAAACCCCAGAGCCTGAGGCGGCAGCAGTAGAAGAGGTGGAGGAGAACTGGTCTGAGAGTTGTTTATTCAGAGACGCCACCTCTGACCCTTTCCCCAAGCTGAAAATACAATCTATTTATGTAGGAATACACATATTCAGCAAGCTTGATGTTGTATCATAAAAAGTGATGGAGCTTTAATGTTTGCCTAGCTTTTATTTTCTATAAATATTAATAGGCAGATTGTCTTTTGTATACACACAGTTTCATAACAACAGAGTGTATCCCAGCTTTGCAAAGTCCTAATCATCTGTTTGCCTGGGGTGAGTAATTTCTTTTGAGAGGCAAGAGTATTCAGACTTTCTTTCTCCACATTTATGAAAAAACAGGGAAATTTGGGGGCTTTCTGATGTAAACTTTGAGATTTCAAGAAACTCACAACTTTTCAATATTCTAGTGATCTCCTGAAGATTCTTCAGGTTTGTTTGTTTGTTTGTTTGTTTATTTGTTTGGGTTTTGCCTCATTATGTGGCCTGGTATGGTATAATGTCAAATTTAGACCATTTCCTTTATACCATAGAATATCAAACTACAAAATGTACAAAAGAAGTAATGGCAACAGCTTATGCTAACTATTTAGTATTTTACCCAATTTCTGCCATATACTGTGCAAAGCTTTTAATCACTGAACTATTCGATGAAAGGACACTAGAGTTAATTCCCCTTTTCCTCTTCTTCCCTCTAATCTGCATCCTGGGTACCTACAGCAGCATTCCACTTAGAGACTGAGAAAACCCTTTATCTGTGGATCTCAAAAGAGATTAGACTGAGACAGAAGCCAAACACTGCCAAGGATGATAAAGATGTTTCTGGCCATACAGAAAAGCTGAACTTTAGAAATCTAATATAGAAATATATATAGACATCTACTATAAGGTGCATTTTAATATAAAAAATCTTTTGCACCTCCAGAATTATCTAGGAATTTTAGGATCACAGGTCCAGACTTGGGCACCGCAAGTAGAGTCGGGCCATTATTAGGTACCTGAGCTTTTTTGTGTATCTAGTCCCAAAATGCATTGTAAAGAGACAGAGGATACAACTCCACAGCTTTGACCATGAACCCAACTTAATAACTTCTTGCACCCTGAAGGGCATTTGTTCTTAGGCCAAAATTCATAATCTCTACAGTACTGCTGCCATGCTTTGAGCTGGTTCACTACAATTAAGTTCTGCTTAAGAGAAAAAAAGTTTTAACTGGTTTTACTACCAAACCCAATTTATTGCATAACTGAATCCTTGGTCCCCTCAACAGTTAAGTTGCTTGTGAAAAAGTTATTCTTTATCCCCAAACTGATGTAGTGAGTGTGCCAGCAGCCTTTTCAGAAGCCTGATCATCCCACTGTCTCTAGCCTCAGATCAGCAAGACAGTCAAGCACATGCTTACCTTTAGCTATGTACTTAGTTGCCTTTACTTGCTGCTTTCACAGCAGGTTGGAAAGGCTAAGCACATACTTAAAGACAGGCATACACTTACTGTTCCCCTGCTTTATTACAGCACTCGGAACCAGTGAAGAACCCTAACTGTAGCCAAATTCCTGTTTCTACTGATTCAGAAAACAAGCACAAATATTTACTTAAAGTATTAATATGCTTGCCATATCTTATCTTTGAAATAATTACTTTAATTAAAGGAATTTGTAAAAAATAATGTTACACCTACATGCCCTAGCAGTATCGTGTGAGAATAACGGAATTTAGAGTGGCTGACTTCTTAATCTTAAAATATGTACTTGGAACAGAACAGGTAAAATTGTAAATTGGGAAGCAATACATATGAATGTTGTGTTTTATAATTTAGACTTGGATGAGTTGTGTTCACACGTATGAAAGGCATGCACTAGCTGATTATCATTAAACATATTTTTTAACTGTTATGTTCTGTAAAATATAAAAATAAATATAAAGCATGTAATTTTACTGCTTCTTCATAGAACGTTTTTTAATTGGATAGACCTTGGATATGGACAAAATTTATGTAGCAAACATTACCAAGATCTTGAACACTTGCATTATATACTTCATAAATTTGTATACTTGACCCTAGTTGCCACTACAGATACTACCCTGTCCCTATACACACTGGGCACGTAATTCTCCAGTGTTTTCCCTCTTCCCCTCCCCAGAAGACTTCTTTCAACCTGTCTCCAGTGCCTTGCAGTCGTATGAAGTCTTCATTGACCTCTTCATAGCCAGCTCTGCCCTCCTTAACCTGTTAGCCATTTCAGACATCACTTCCCTACCTTGTTCCTGGAATCTCACTTTCCTTTGACTTCTTTGTCTCTTTCAGCTTGTCCTTCTGTCTCTGTAATTTCTTTTTTTGGTATGTTATAGTGCTTTGTGATCACTACTGACCATGTTACCCAATACTGCCTCACTGGTTACTTATGCTCCCTGTCGGCATCCATCAGTCATCTCCTGGCTGGTCAGTATATTGCAGACACATGGAAAGAACCATCTTTGTCTTCCACGTTGAGGTAACACTAAGTACTGGTCTGAATTATAAGAAATACATGTTAATGTCTGGCTGCTGTGACATAGGAACTACCTGAAACTAAGAGTATATTTGCTGATTTGTTTAAAAAATTGGTAAAGGAATGTCAATATATTGTTTGCATAGTTGTTTCATATCATCTTATCTATTACCTTATCATATTACACTATCTAATGTGATTACACAGCAAAATAAACGATATCAAATTCTGACTTCTTTGTAGGGAACTCTAGTCATTTAGACTACAATTCTGGCATACTAGCCAAAAGCATACATAATTTAGAAGGCACTTTGAATATTGCCAGAAAAATTGTGTGAAATAGGGGTGAGCTGGAAGGGAACAAAATACACAGAAGTTAAGTTTCATGAGAAAATCTTTCTCCCAACTACAATGCTATTAGCAAATAAATGGCTTTTTTTCTCTTGTGCATATGTGCGTGTCAGTGGTGTGGTACAGCTCATAGACTAGAACAGGCCTCATGTCATCAATGTGTTTGTGTCCCCGCCTATTCAGAAAAGCACGTAACTGATTACTGAAATGAAGATGATTAGGTACTCTGAATAGGAATGCTGTGAGGTTCCAAGCTAGTCAAGCACGCTGGAGAGGTCGTTTGTGTTTGATACTAATGTGCTCACCTTCACTCCTGACCACCACTCTCTGCCAGGTGAAGAACTACTAGACCAACAAGAACTGCATAAGATACAAAGGCAAATGCATTGTTTCAACCTTGAGTCAGCCTAGACATAATAATTGCATGGAGAAATTTAATTTGACAATTACGGGTTTCAGGTTTAGAGAATATTTTGCAGTTGCTTATACCTTCCCTTGCCTGTGAGTTCTGAACGGGGGTTCATAAGGTCAGTAATTCTAACAGCAATGGGAGAGCAGGAAAATGAGACACGTGATGGCATGAAACAAAAATCCTAAGAGCAAGAATGATTTAACTTTTAAATCCAATCTTCTTTATATTATGTTGGGAGCTTAAGATGTGCTTTTTTAATCTTATCTTCCAGGATTTTTTTCCACAGGAAAACTTCCCCATAAATTCACAAAATGTTCTGGCTCTTGGTACGGTTTTACACCCTGAGAATTTATTATTCATGAAATAGGTCTTTTGAAGTACAATTTCTAAGTATTGATGTTTTATCTTTAAAAAGCGAACATGAGCACAGGCTTAAAGGCCCGCTGACAATCACTCAGGAATAGCTCAAGTGCTCCTGTCTAGGCGAGGTCTTCCACACACAGGGAACCTTTTGTAAATAATCGTTACTAGAATCACCACAGTAATACATGTAGTTAATAATTATCACAATGTACCAAAACTGCACAGTTTGCTCTCTGATTACAATATTAAATTGCTATTGAGCTGTGGTATTTGCTTCAGGCAATACTACTGAGAAGCCTCCAAAGACTTTGGCTGGCCTCTCTGCACAAGCATGGGAAATGCCTGCACAGAAAGCAGAGGCAGCACTGGGGTTTGCCAGAAAACAAACAAAACTCAGACAATAGAAGGAAAGTTTTATCAGATCTGAAGTGTCCTTCCACTTGGGAACTGTCATCTCGTGAAAAGAAAACACACACGTGAACACTTGGTGAGAGCTTCTCTGGCAGACCATTACCATGAGCCAGGTGATTCAAGCTGTTTGTGGAGGGTGCTGCACAGCCAGCTCTGAAAGTTTTTAGTTGCTTTTGATGGCATCTAAAAAGGAGCTAAGTCACTTCAGAAAAGTCCAGAGGTTCTGTCTGACATGTTTGTGCACCTCGATCAATGGATGTTTTCTGCTGATACTTTTGTCCACTGGCCTGCAGACCGAATAGTTGTGGATGACAAAGGGGAACAACTATTTCTGGTACCGTTGTTCATCTTGGTCACCCATTACAAATTCATGATGAGTCTGAACACAAATCCTCAGCTTCAGATCCCAATTCTTTGTATTACTATACCCATGAACCAAACTTCCCAATTCAAAGAGTCTCCATTTAGCTGTAAAATTCAGAAACAGTTCAAACTGCCTCCTTAGACTTCAGGCACTTGGTCTGGTATCAACATTCAGACAATCTCAGGGAAGGATCTAAGTGCTACAGTGATGTCTGAGCCCAGATCAGGTCCTAGATTAAGGTTTCTGCTTGAGAACAGGATTTGGAAATGCTTCCACAATGTCAGCTAAGTGCTCAGTAATCTGGTACATAAATGTAACCTTATTTGATGGGAGGAGAAGATGTGACAAATCTATCAGGAGCAAAGTTTCAGACCTGGGATTTGTTCCTTCTTTGCCTGCTATTGAAGCTGACTTCTCTCTGATTTTTCTAAAGTGCAGGCATATAACGTTTAGTGAGGTACTAAAGACAGCGTAGCCAGAAGGATTGGAGTTATTAGGATATCAGTAGAAGTAGTCCAGGAATGCAATTAGCAGGTAGAGATTCCAATCCTTGCACTTACAAAGGGCTAGTGAAAGAGAGCATGTAGGCTTTTCACTTTTTCTGTAAAGCAAAGCCAGAAATATATAGGGATGCAATGGGGGAGGCTAAGTCTCTCTTGGAATCAAATCTGGCACATGATGTAAAATACAACAAGAAGGGCTTCTTCAAGTACATCAGTAGGAAACGGAAGACTAGGGGAAATGTGGGTCCACTGCTGAATGAGGCGGGTTCACTGCTGGTGGACAATACAGAGAAGACAGAGTTACTGAATGCTTTCTTTTTGTCCATCTTTACTGCTAAGACCAACCCTCAGGAATCCCAGTCCCTGGAAGTAAGAGAGAAAGTCTGGAAGAAGAAAGACTCTCCCTTGGTCAAGGGGGATAGGGTTAGATATCATTTAGCTAAACCTAACACCCATAAATCCATGGGCCCCAATGGGATGCACCCAAGAGTGCTGAGGGAGCTGGCTGGTGTCACTGCTAAGCCACTCTCCATCATCTTTGAAAGGTCATGGAGAACAGGAGAGATGCCTGAGTGCTGGAGGAAAGCCAATGTCACTCCAGTCTTCAAAAAGGGGAAGATGGAGGACCCAGGAAATTATAGACCAGTCAGCCTCACCTCCATCCCTGGGAAGGTCATGGAACAGCTCATTCTAGAGGTCATCTCTAAGCATGTGAAGGAAGAGAAAGTTATCAGGAGTAGTCAGCATGGATTAACCAAGGGGAAAGCTTGCTTAACCAAGCTGACAGCCTTCTATGGTGGCATGACTGGCTGGGTAGATGAGGGGAGAGAGTGAATGTTGCCTATCTCGACTTCAGCAATGCTTGATACCATCTCCCATAACATCCTCATAGATAAGCTCAGGAGGTATGGGTTAGTTGAGTGGACAGTGAGGTGGATTGAGAGCTAGCAGAACTGCAGAGCTCAGAGGGTTGTGGTGAGTGACAGAGTCTAGATGGAGGCCTGTAGCTAGTGGCATTCCTCAGGGGTCAGTGCTGGGTCCAGTCTTGTTCAACACCTTCATAAATTATCTGGATGAAGGGACGGAGTGTACCCTCAGCAAGTTTGTGGATGATACAAAACTAGGAAGAGTGACTGATGCACCAGAAGGCTGTGCTGCTATTCAGCGAGATCTGAACAGACTGGAGAGTTGGGTGGAGGGGAAACTCATGAAGTTCAACAAGGGCAAGTGTAGAGTCCTGCTGCTGGGGAGGAATAACCCTATGCACCAGTACAGGTTAGGGGTTGACCACCTGGAAAACAGCTGTGCAGAGAAGGGCCCAGGAGTCCTGGTGGACAACAAGTTAAACAAAAGTTAGCAATGTGCCCTTGTGGCCAAGAAGGCCAATGGTATTGTGGGGTGCATTAAGAAGAGTGTGACCAGCAGGTCAAGGGAGGTTCTCCTCCGCTTCCACTCTGCCCCAGCAATGCCACATCTGGAGTACTGTGTCCAGTTTTGGGCTCTCCAGTTCAAGAGAGACAGAGAACTACTGGAGAGAGTCCAACGGAGGGCTACAAAGATGAGTAGGGGACTGGAGTATCTCTCTTACGAGGAAAGGCAGAGGGACCTGGGTCTCTTTAGCCTGGAGAAGAGAAGGCTGAGAGGGGATCTTATCAATGCTTATAAATATCTAAAGGGCAGATGTCAAGAGGATGAGCCCAATCTCTTCTCAGGGGTGCCCAGTGATAGGACAAGGGGCAATGGGCACAAACTGGAACACAGGAAGTTCCACCTCAACTTCAGGAAAAAATTCTTTACTGTGAGGGTGACAGAGCACTGGAACAGTCCTGGAACAGGCTTCTCAGTCTAGAGACTTACAAAACCTGCCTGGTTACATTCCTGTGCAACCTGATCTAGACAAACCTGCTTTGGCAGGGGTGTTGGACTATGTGATCCCCAGGGGTCCCTTCTAACCCCTACCATTCTGTGATTCTGTTTGCACTTGGAAAGTGCAGCTGTAAGTTTATGTACTTGAGATTATCAGGCCCAGGCTGAAACCATACACCTTATGAGATCATATGCTATTGTCCAGCTTCTGCATCATTAATGATGCACGCTATTCATGGAGGTTAGGGAGTTACCCTTGAAATCACTGTGCTGGGTGTTCTCTTTTTTTAGTGTGAGCTTTATGGTCTCTTTAGCAGAGCTATGTGAGTTACATGGAGCAAGGCTTCCATCCACCTTCAAAAACATATGTTAAATTGAAATGGTAACAATACTATAACCCCTAGAAGGGGACGCAAAGAAGAAGGGACACACATTTGCTGCCTGCTCACCTGAAACTGTGCATAGGTATGTCAGCTGAATTCAGTATTTCATTTCAGCATTTGAAACTTAACCTCAGATGTTTCCTCAGAGAAGATACTAGAGTTAACTTTCTTTTTTATTTATGCACCTGCTGAATTGCAGAATGTGTGTTTCAGGTCTCAGTTGTCAGCCTTATACCATGGGCATCTTGTCCAGAATGAAATGTCATTCTTAAATCACATAGGTATTAAAAAGAAAAAGACGAGGAAAAAATTGTCTCCAGACTGTTTTCAGGCTTCTTCTGAAACGCAGATCATAAAATCAAATAGAAAGAAACTGTTGTGCCATTAAATCTGTCCTGCTGTCGGCTCCTGCTTGTTTCCTAGTACCTATTTTACAGGACATTATGGTGCCCGATTTTCAATGTCCCAGGCAAAAACTGTATTCATGGGTTCTTTTGGTTCATTTACCCAACTCAGATTAAGGTAGCCAGATACTGCTTTTTTTTCTGCTGATTTTCTTCTGCCAGGCACTGCTGAGATACTTTATATCCTGCCAACAACCCCTCTTCAAGAATAACCTGAGAAAACAGGTAGGCTATTACACAAGTAACAAGGGTCTGCTCTGTTTCTTCCAGTTCCTTCTTCTACAACCGCTAACACGGAAAAAGATCAAGGCTTGTTGTATAAAACAAAAAGCAAAGAACTACCCGGTGTTACATGTTACATTGGCAGGTACAATTATTTATTTATGCACTATCATTGGTAGAGCAGCAGACAGGTCAGGTTCCTGATTATGCTGTCTGTGGGAATTTTGCTGATATATGTCAGCTCTATTCTTGGTCAAATCCTGCTGCCAAGGGTGTCTTTTATTTGTGAGTTACCGCTCAAAGAAAAGGCATAGAGCTGGCAGGAAAATGGCATCTGAAGCAGCATATATGTATTTTGTTAATTCTGAACTGTGCAATAATTTTGATCTAATCTTTCAGCCTTGATTCTGGGTAAAACTGATTGGATTTGAAACTATTAACACAAGAGCTGGAATAACTGTATTTAGTCTGTATTATTCCCAAGGCAAAACTAGGAGTCTAGAATCTTTAGAAAGGCTAAAATTAAGAGAAAGAGACAAACTACGGTTGGTATTATTTTGAAACATATAAAAGTTGTTGGTATATATTTTTTCCTAACTCTTTTCCTCACCCTTTCTAATGTCCACCCTTTCTAATACGTCTCCCTCTCTCACTGGCTTCTAGACAAACTTAGAGGAGAATTTCTCATCTGTACCCTTAAAACTCCTGCCCTTTATTTCACAGTCAACCCATTATCACCACAAGCCCAGGCTGAGATGGGCTGTGACTTCCCTGTCTGCTCCTCCTAGAAGATTTGCCACCAGTGCTGACAAGGCAGCAGCAGCCTCGCCAGCTGCAAGGAACATCTCTCCTCACAGACAAAATATCCTGTCAGCCAGTATTAGTCTGGAGACCATGTCTCTACCAAAAAGCCCTACATCCTCACTATGAGTTGCAACGTGAAAGCCCTACCATTGAGACACCAGTGAAATTTTATTCTCAGGCTGGCCTCACGTGTTAACTTATCACCAAACTAAACTCTTTGCCAAAAGGCTGGAACTTGTATTCACAGAGGGTGAAAATTGGTTCCACTGGGAAAGCTTCAAAGTCATTCCAGCCATTAAACTGCACCTGGATGTATCGTAAGTACAGGAGAGGTCGAGGCACTGCCTGTGAACCGCGGGGACTTGGGAAAAAAGTTCCTGCTGCACAATTGTGTATTCTGTTTCAGTCCAGCTCTGCAGCAGGAGCAAGTCGCGTTTGTACATGAGACTTATTATGCTTCCCCTGTTTAACATACCAATTACTTTCTGTATTTACCATGTTTAGAGTGACTTCATGTCAAAAATTAATAATGCTAAAATAAAGAGCTGTGCTGATGTGTGCTAAAGGGGAAGCACAGCAGACTAATAGAATGTGTAATGGAAACAGAAGGTGGATTTGCAGCTGTGGGGATCACATCCAGATGAATTTCATGGCCTGCTGTGGGGGGGTCCCGCAGAGGCCCATGTGCACTTTAAGGCACACTTCAGACTGCGATAAGTGTATCTTGAGAGGCTCCAGTGCCTAAGTAATTTCACCCTGTGAACAGTGTAAGCACATAGTGGTGCCAGTCAGTCCCTTCAAGAGCTTCACTTCTCCACATTTCTTGTCTGTCTCTCCATATTGGACACAAGTTTTTGGAGGACAAGCAATTAAGTTTGGAGGACAAGATGACAGGGAAACGTTTTTGTCTGGTTTAACTGACCTTTGTACAAGCTTGGGCAAGTGAGGAAACCTTGATCCACCCCTGCTGGTCCTGGGCAAACCCCTGTAATAGCAGCAGGCCTCCCATCTTCCTCTTCAAAAGTCAAGAGTCCACAAAGGATTTCACCCAGATTCCCCAGAGATCTTGGCAACTCCAGAGCGCTAGCCCTTTCCTGTAACTTTTGAATTCAGCATCTGTCTGGTACTGGGACTTGAAACGCTGTCAAAATCTCTGGTAGGCAGCAAGCTGTCTCACACTGAGGAATGCTTCCTTACTCACCTTGGTCACCACAGACAGCAGACTGGACAGCCCTCTAATGGGAAATAACAGCAAAGGGACCATATTGATTAGTAGCATTGAAACAGTTGTCATTAATGGAGATCATAAGAGCAGTTATAATATTTGTAACCAGAACAGATGTAAATTTTATGTTTTCGTTAAGAGAAAGCTTCTGTATATGAAGACCTCATCAAGCAACTAGTTTACAGACATGCACTGTTATTAGTTGTCTCCAGTTTCAACAGGGCACCTTCTCCAGGTTGGTATGGTAAGGATCCTGGTTTCTGCATCACTTTGCTCACAAGCATTGAATCCTTTGTGGGGAACTGTGTGAGGAAGAAACGGGAGAAGCTCTGAATCTACCTACTTGCTCCAGCAGTAATTGGTGGTGTTTTAACATTCTCCTATTTTTCTTGCTTTGCAAAGCTAATCCATACCTAAGCAAACAAGTTATTTTTACAATAAAAACACACTTATTTGTGAGAGTTTGCCTTGCATGTTTGCCCTCTTGAAAATACAACCTCCACTAAGAAATCTGTATTTGATAGTCCATTCAGGAAAGTTTTAAGAGATGCTTCATGTGTATAGACTTTCTCAGAGGCAAATCCTGAGCTCTTTGTGTACTTCTTTTCATTTAAATTCTCATTTGCTTCAGGGGAATTTTGGTTTTTGCAGATTTCCGCTATTTGCTTGTCATTTTTTTTCCACTGCAAACTAAGACATGCTCTGAAGGAAAAGCAAAGTTCTTTCCTTCCAATGCATCACTGGCAGGTCATGAAATCTCTGCCAGTGAAGATATGCAAGAATTATTGCTGTGCAAACATATTGGCCTCTTACACAAGGAGAAATTCCATGCATGCCAACACTGAAGTTGAAAAAGGGAGAGATCCAGGAACACCTATCAGTATGTGCACTGACTGGCCTGGTAGCTGATAATGAGTGCAGAGTTTTATAATAATACAATAAAGAGGAACCAGCTCACTTGTCCTAAAGAGAATTGGTTTTGCAGGTTTAAAAACGATAAACTTTTCAGTTCTGAACGCAGGCAGCAATGATTCTCAATACACAACAGGAACAGATCTGCTGAGTAGGAAGGTACCATTTTTACAACATTGCTTTCAGAACAAGATGTACATCAATCTTTTGCTCTTAAACAAGCTCAGTGTTATTCTTCCAACAGAAAGGTCAAAAATTCATGATACAGAATCTAAATCACTGCTTCATTCTTGTCGGAATGGATGTAGGGCTATTTGCCTCTCACTGACTGTGTGAAAGATAATACAAGTGTAGGAATATCTCAAGTTTCAATACAATCCAGAAGGCTTCCTTCTCAAGGTACGGTATATGGTGGGGTGTGGCTACTAGCAAACAGAGGCTGGAGTCATTATTACTGCAGCTAGGAAGCACAAAAATGAACACCAACGTCATGCCCTGCTGCTATGCCCAGCCGTGGAAGATACTTTGCAATGCTTTGTGTGCTGACCTCCAAGAATTAGAGTAATAAACCCAACACCTTGAATATCTGTTTGTTTTTGCAATTAAAGTACCCTTTTTTTCTTAAGTTCCTTCTATACTCAAGACACATCAAAACACATGGCATAGAAGGGGACTCAGTGGTGCCAGCACTAGCTGCGTAGGTGAAAGAAGTGGCCAGTCTGCGGTGCCGTGTTTCTGCTTGGTGACCACACAGGGCTATCCGATGCTTGTGCTGAGGTTTTCTGAGGTCTCTACTTGCTCTGTGATACGGTCTCTGAGGCCTGTCGCTCCAAGGTTTGCCTCAAAGGGACTATCTAGAGTCAGTCAGCAACTTCTTGATGTTACAGGCCAATTCTGGTGAGAGGCCTTCAAGGAGGATCTTCCTCATGTCATGGTGAAAAATAATCCATCCAGTGAGAGCATTCACTTGGGCTAGAAGACACCATTTCTTCACAGTTTTGATCAGAGTAAGGACTTGTCCCTCCTCCAAGATGAATGTTTCATTTTGTCATGATCTAGAGCAGATACAGTTTAGAAAATGTCACATATTTTCACAGGACTGCTGCAGTCATTTCTCTGCATGGCCTGAGTTTTTACTCCCAAAGATATGCACTAAAACGATCTACACTAGAAATTATGCTACAAGACCTAGCTTCTTGCTGTAATTACAGGATCTGGTTAATAGCAGTAATTTATAACTGCTCAAAGTGATGAATAAGTCAATAATTTCAGGGCACTTCATTGCCTAGACCTGGAGGAATCTCCTTCTTTGAATCCTAATAGATATTTTAAAGTAATCTCATCAACTGGCCAGCAGATTAGCTTTTATATAATTTTTATTATATATCATACGATGGAAGAGTAGAGAGTTCAGAAATTCACGTTAGAATAGAAAAGATGTGACTGTGTTGGGATTATAGAAAAAAAAATCTCACACTAAAGGTCTGGTAAATAACTCAGAGACAAATAGCATTCTACCAATCAAAAGCATACTGTAATTTGCATGGGTCGCATTAGGAATATGCAACTGATTTCATGCAATTGAATGTAATCAAGGAGTCTGAATCTGGAATCTGTCTCCAGCAAGTAATATGCACCTTCCTATGTGATAATTGTCCAACTTCAGGCCATCTATCAAGTATAAACAGAATAATTAATATCTCCCTCATGACAGAAAATGGTGGGACGGGCTAATGTTGTTTGATCTTGAGTCTTCTCCTTGTAACAAGCTCTTATTTTGTACTGCATTATGCATAGTATGTTCACTCACATCTCACCATTGAACTGTTTCCTACCAAGACAATGAAAATACAGGCTCCATTTTACATGAACCTGCACCACATTGCCAGAAGTAGCTCACATCTAACCTGAGGCTAATAGCTGCTAGGAAGTACTTAGTTGTAGTGCTGCTATAATCCCTTAGCAAATGTAAGAGCAACGCCTATTTGTGCTGAAAGTGAAACATTTGTGGTAACAAATGCCCTTTTCTTTGAATAAAAATGTGTTTACTTTTAATCAGTCAGGGACTCATTATCAGCATTGTCTTCATCTACCTAAACCTTTCCCTTTTGTGTATGACTTCAGTATTGGGGGAGAGTGTCTGCAGGTTACTAAGAGAATGTTGCAAAATAACTCTTAATGACCTGAATCAGCGAGGAATAGATGGCCAGAAATTACGAGGTACTCATATTATCTCCTGGTACTTCCAGGCTCCCACTAGACTCTAGCAGGCCTCAAAACAAAAGGAGGAGAACATTCTTGCCGCTACTATTTAATCAGTGTGTGTGTTCACATCTTGCATGACGTGAGTACACATGCACATCGCACGTGCGAGAAGCAGCCTCCGAAGGGGCAGAGGGATCCTAGAGCTTTGCTGCTGAGGACTATAACCTGTGGGCTTTGGAAGGCAAACTGGAGAATTGGCCACCTCAATTTAGTGAGCGGAGCTGGCTGAGGAGCAGGGGGATGAATGGATAAGGTCTGCAGAAGCTGAGGAGAGCCTGGGCTGTGCAACCCAGGGGTTCAGGCTGGTCGGGGGCTGCGCAATACCTCCTGGGCTGCAGATCTCTGCAGTGCTGAGTCCACAACACCTCACAGCTGGATGGGGGGAGGGATGGGGTGCCACCAGCTGGAGAGTGCTGCCAAGGCAAGGGGTGCCACCGAGCAGCCCTTGAAAACCTTCTAGATAGCTGCAGCCCCTTCCCCTCCACCTGCCTTTGCAGAGACAAAGCATTCAGAGCAGGATTGAAGGTCTGAGCTGTGAAGTTTTGCTGATTTTAAAGGCTGAGGAGGGAATTTGTTGCCATGAACTAGAGCAGGTGCTTTATTTATTTTCAGTTTCCCCAATGTGATTCTCTTGGCCAGCCCTGGAAATAAGTTACAAATCTCAGCTATTATGGTGTCTTCCCAGCAGGGTCCCTGCTGTGTGATCAGACAGAGGGTCTCTCCAACCGGCTTTTCTAGGACATACATGAGGATGGAGGAAGATGCTGTGTTGGAAAGAGCTTGAGCAGTGTTCCACTTCGTGTTTGGCCCCAGAAAAGTGCCTGACTCAACAGGCACGTCATCAGGGATGTCAGAGTATTGCAAGAAGTGAGAGGAGCAACATCGCAGCAATCTACAAGGGAAAAAAATAAAAGGATTTTCTAAATACGTGGCTTCTTCAGACAGCTGTAGCATAGCCCTTTCTCCTGCACGGTTTGTTTGCAGTCATTTGTCCTTCCTTGTTCTTTGGTGTCCCTCTCACAACAAGCAGGGAAGTGACTAATATTGCTGAGGGTAAGAAAGTGGTGCTAACTTCAGGTATAGCTGAAGTACCTGGAATTACTTCAGCAATTTGGTTTTAATTTTTTCATTTGTTGAGATTTTGACATTGATTGTGAAATATTAAGACCAATGAGAATGGGAAAATCTTAATAGCAAGCTCATTTTAGGGAAGAAAAACTTAGAATCAGTGTCTTTTCCCTGCCGAGGTAGTCTGTTATACCTCAATATACAGGCAAGGCTTCCATAGACAAATGAAATGGCAGTGCAGAACATCTGTTTGCCATGGAAGGAGCACAGAGTTCTGGTAGAAAGTACATGTGCTGCAGGAGGAAATTTTGATTCTGAACACGTGCAGTTAGCTTTTGATACAAAACTCCACCACTACAGACTGTGATCTGGACTCCATTATTACCTGCTTTAGAGATCTCTTTCTATAACATCAGCAATGCTGAATCAAGCCAGCGTATTTGACTTAGAAGAACAGCTTTAGTAAAGGGTAAATTGTGACAAAAATTGCCTCCTTCCTTGTTTCTTTGTACAGTGCAGATCAAGTGATACACTCTCAGCAGTGATGCAGCCTGATCATTACTGAGCACTCTCCCTGGCATGCCTATGAGCAAACTTTCTATTGTTTCAATTAGATGATCTTGGGCATTCAGGGAATTTAATACTGATGGAGCTCAGCTCCTAAAATCCTAGAAATTAGAGCCTGAGATAAACTAGGGAATCATCTTGTCCATCCCCTGACAATGCAGATTATTTTCTACTGTATTTTTACTGTGTTTTTTTCCAGTCTATTTTTAATGATTCTAGCGATGGGGTTTCCATCACTCTTCTTGGGGGACTATTCCACATTCTAATAGATCTCACTGTTAGGAAAATTTTCCTAATATTCAGTCTGAATTTTCCTTTGCTCAATTTCATCCCATTACTCCTAGATATGCCCAGTAGAGGCTGGTGAAAACTGAAAGTGAGTAGGCAAACCTGACACATTATGTGTGCTCAGAGCCAATTTACAGCAGCGGGTAAAGTGATAGAGTCAATTTGCAGCATTCTGTAAGTGACAGAGAGGGTCTTAGGGCATGCACTCTCTGAAAATGGTTCTGAATCTTGATGAAAACCCCAAAGTACAGAAAAATATCCAGAAGCTGTAATGACTTTATGTTTTTTGCAACACTCAGACTGAAGCATAGCAAGAATCCTCGATGAAGAGAAAACAAGTAGGGCACCTTGTTTATGCTATGGTTTCTAATAAAACTTAAATTTATACAGGCATCTGAACAGCATACTTTCCATGGCACCAAATACCACAAATTGTCATTTACTTTTACATGCTAGACATAATTAAAATCCAGTTTACATTCCTTACATCCATCTTACATTCCTTGAGCTATTACCCACTAGATAATGAAAGCCAGAGCTGAAAATTGCATTTATATTGCAAATGTTCTTGTGTAAGTAACTTTATGCTTGTATAATTTTCTGATACCCTGCTAATAAACTTTCTAACAAAAGAAATTCTCTAAATCCCCTCTGTATACACATGTATTGTTTTTTTTTCTTTTTTTTTTCCTTTTTTCCTTCCCAGCCTTTTATGCACTCTGTTTTCTTTCTTAGTGCTAATTCATTTCCAAATGGGCAGCCAATCCTGTCACTGCCTTGTTGCCCACATCACTAAACCTTTCAGACCATTTCAGACCAACTTTCTCATGCTATACAAAGATCATGTTTCTCATCCTTCTTTTCAATACCATGTATGTCTTTATTCTTGGATATACATGTACCATTTCTACCCCAACAACTTATTACCAAAAATTTGTTTTGCATCCTGCTCCTTATTTATATCCTTTCTTATGCTCACGTCTTCCCCAGCACCATTTACTGATGATTCCCCAAGACCTATCTGCATCAGCCTTCAGCCAGTATTTGTGTGTGATCAAAACTGCAAAATTATCAGGTATGGACAGTGCCTTCCTTTATATCAGTTAGGGAAAATGACAGAAAGCTAGTAAAATAATTCACAGTGGGAAGTGATATGGCACTTGCATCAGGAAGGGAAAATGGTTTTCACAGCCTCTTGGACAGCAATCCAGCCTCCCTTGAACCTGTAAAAAGTTCAGCAGACAAAAGAATACTGAAAGACAGGGTAAACCTCGTAGTGATATGAGGAAATCCACAAGGATGTAGTCAGAGTTGTATCCAGATGCCTAGCTAGTGGCTGAACTTGGTGAATCAGAAAAAACATGAAAAACGTTCTGCCCACAACAAAGCAGGTACGTCTGGAAGAAACACAAGCCACATGCACTAGAATTGTTCACTGAGCCAGAGTGTGCGCACTACAAGTTCTGCTCTTGGGGAGGGATTCAGAAATTGGGATGAGCAAGGAAAGAGGGATTTGTGAGAGATGGCAAGGGAATGCTGGTACTTATAAAGAGCCACAGTATGATGAGGGCAAGGAGTGAAAGCTGCTCCTGAGCCTGGTGGGAAGTGGAGAGGACAGTGCAGCCCACAGGGCAGAGGAAGAAGCGAGGCATTAGGAGAAAGTTCAGACTGGGTGTAGGGGATACATGCCTGATCTCACCAGGACTATCAGGGCTGCAGATGTCCCTGGTGGCGCTATGAATATCTAAGTCTGGCCATCAGAAGTGTCAGAGGAAAAGTCATCTTCCCAGATACTTGGCTCAGCCTCAGAAATGTGCTGCTCAGGAATCCATGTGTGCAATCCTATGGACTGGTCAAGAGGGAGTTCACCAGATGATAGGATTACAGCTGTTTCTTCTGGCCTTGGATTTTGTTACTCCCAGTAACCTCTCCTATTTTCTTCCTCTTTCCTTCTTTTTGTTATAAGTTCAAATACTGCTCCAGTTGTCACTTTTTTCTCCCTTGTACTTAATAACATAAACCATCTGATCTCCACCCTGGACCATTTCACAGTCTTTCAGCTATTTCTTAATTGGAACTCAAGACATGTATTTTGAGCAAAACAAAAAAAAAATCTGTACATCATTGAGGACACATTAAATTAAGGTGTTGTCTTTCCTTGTAGCAAACTGCCACAGCTGAGGCTAGCAGATGCATTCAAACTGGAATTATGTCAGTGGCTAAGCAAGCAATCATCTCTTGTAGGGGACTTGCTCTCTCACCACAGTCCTGTAAAGTCCCTGCCCATACTGCCCTTTTGGTTTTCCTCTCCCAAGGGTGAGGAATTTAGCAGCACTTACAATTAGTGGTGCTCTTCATCTGCAGCTGTCCTCATACAGGACAGGCATCAATCCTTAACTGTATTTAGGAATAAAAAGAAAGTGTTGTATCAACTTCAACTGTCTTCATTGCTCCTTAAAGGAACATGCACATTCTTATCTTTACACTCCTTTCATCCTGTTTCCCTCATTGATCCCATATTTCTCTGACTCTGCTTCTCACAGTGCTCCCTGTGACCCCTTTTCCCACTACTCTCTGTCTTCTTTCATGCCATTTGAGCTAGCTTTTCCCATCCCTTCCTCTGTGTCTTGCCTTAAAACCCATGGGAGTGCTATCCTGATCTTCTCACCACTTGTGTTCCCAAGCCCTCTTTCTTCTCAACATTGATTGCAATGTGTTTTGATCTGTTAACACATAAGCTCTTTTGGCCAACAATCTTGACTCCTTGATTCTTTCAACAGTTGTCAGATATTCTGCTGGCTAGCTGATGAAACAGCTTATCTATGTGGTGATAAGTAGTAAGCTTAAATGTAATTGTTGTCCTTCGATTAAGATTCTGTGAGAGGAGATTGGTGCATGTCTCCAGCTAAATATAGAACATTTAAAAGGCTTAGGAGTGTTAACTCCATACATAGAGAAGATTTGTTGAGGTAGAGCTATGCAGAAGAGACAGAGTGCAAGGAGAAAGAAGATGCAGAAGTCTGGGCAGATCTCAGGCAGTTCTCTCAGCTTTGCTGTGGTTCTGTCTTAGGCAAAAAGCTTCTCCTCTGGCTGCTGTTGTATGCAGGGCCCATAATAGGCTAACATTTGGAGTAGATCTTAAAACAGTCATGAAAAGCACAATGCGCTTCCCCTCTAACCCTGTCACACAGTTACTGACTCTACCTTTTTCTGGTGGTCGCTGGTTTCAGAGCATTACACTTTTGCAGTGCCTGTTAGTCTTTGGACTAGCATACCTATCTCTGTCTCTGGCTGGGGCAAGTCTCTCCATAAGGTGTTCCTGCCTTCAGTGTGTAGATCTGCAGCCTCCCCACGGGCCCCAAGGGAAGGATAATAGAGGGATTTTTTGGATAGGTTTCTAAAAGAGAGTGCTGTGGGCAAGAAATCTGTCCATTATTAACACTTCCCCTAAGAAAGCAGAACTTCATACATTATTATAAATTAACAGAATTGTATTAGAGGTATCTCCCCTATCAATTTCTCCTTCTAATTGGAATAACCTGATCAGGTCAGAAGATAAAAGCCTGCTGTCAAGACTGGGACCCCATTCAAATAGAGAAATTATGAGCTGTTATTCTTCTCGAACCAGTAACAAATCTGCTCTCAGAAAACAAAACTAGCCAAAAGGAATTAAAGCAAGACCAGAAGGTGCTAAAACAAGAGTTGGAAACTTTACAAAAGGAATTACAGCAGTATCTGGAGGTTTCCTAGAAATGGCAGGCGGAGGTGAACTCTCTGTTGGAGTAGTGACTACAAACACACAAACAGACTGAGAAGGCCAGCTGCAACACTTTCGGTCTGAATTGGCAAACCCCAAAAGGTAAATGACAATGATACTGCCATACATGCTTCAAAGCAGGTTGATGCCAGCTGGGAACCCACTAGAGAGATGAAGAGGAACGAGGAATCACTGGTTAAATTTCAGCCCCAGGAAGAAATGTCTGGTCACAGACCCATTGTGGAAGACAGCCATCTGGTCGTTCAGTTGGCTAATCAGCGAGCTTAGGCAAAAACATTTACTGCAGTTTGTCTGCTTCCTTGGCAAAACCACATTGTCCTGTGGGAGAGGCTAGACTTTCTTAGGTCAAAAAATGCAAATACCTAGTATCTTCTAGTGAAAATTTTGTTTGAGATGTACTTTGCTAAATATAACATCATGGGCTGAATGAAAGCTGGTGAAGATAGAGAGGAAGGAGGAGTTCTAGCAGCAAGCCTGAGTAGCCATGCCATGGCTCTGATTTCCCAAAAAGAACCTTCATGCAAACATTTTCCCCTTGATTAGAACCATCCACAGATATGAGTCCATCCAGGTGCAGATAAAAGCCAGGAGAAAAAGGAAAAGGAAAGGGAAAATCCCGCATGAACTGGAAGAGAAGCTGCAGAAACTTCTGTTTCTGGCATGTGCAGGTCTCAGTGAGGACTTCCAGTATAAAATGGCAAGGAATCAATTCAAAGGTGCTCAACTGGATTTAGGCTTTCACACTAAGGTCAGTGAATGGCTGTCAAAGAGACTCCAGGGGGTCTCTGGACTTTGCCATTGGAAATTGTGATTCTCCTCTTGCAGCTGTAGACCAAAGGAGGAAGTGGTTTCTGGTGACAGGGATGAAAGACAAGTCACTACAAATTCTCTAAGAGCCGTTCTGTATCAGGGACAGAGGATACAAATCTGCCTCACAATGTTGTTGAAAAATAATAAAAGTGAAAAACTTGGCCCAGTAAAACGAAATTGAGAACAATGTGAACTTCATTTGAAAACTGGCCCTGTGAAAAGAAGGATTATTATGAACATAAGGATGCCCTGGGCAGACCATAGTTACTTCCTAGAGAACTTCTCTTTCATTTCAGGGAATGGAAGGACATCAGACTGAAGAAGCAAAACTCAGGGATGTGTACCAGCACAGCATTTTTATTTCAAGCTGGACAGCTAACAACAATAACGGGAATTTTGGCCATTGAATGTGTAATTGAATCAGTGAAATGTGAAGGAATTGTAGACATTGTCTCAAACCTTATATTTATTAGACTAGACAAGCCAAAAAGACTAGGGATTTGGGAGAGCCAAACTGGAGCCTCCTAACTGACTTCAAGTGGAGAGAACATCTGGGGAATGTGAGCAGATCCAAAAACTGGAAAAACACATTTTGAAACCAGGACCTCTGTAATTTGAACAAGAAGTATAAGTAACTGAGGTAAGGATGAACTAATGAATTAGAGTTTATCATAGTAACAATAGGAAAGGTATAGTACAAATATGCTCTTTGGAAGTTCCTCTTGAAGATGTGGGTTAGCTGAAACAAATTAACAAGCTATTTTCTAACTGCTTGGCATCAAATAAGCTGTCCTATTTCCAGGCACAGGAATCATTACAATAGCAAACACACTGCTATCTCTTCTACAGAGGAAAGGTGGAAGTGGAGGAAATCTGTTTTGTGTCCCAGAAATCTTGGTGAAACTTGACCTACCAAAGTTCTTCCAAGTCTACTCCAGGGCCAAGTGGCTGTTCTTTGCTGCTGAGCAGATGATCCTATCGATAAAAAGAAAAAGAAGGTTTGCTTGCAAAATTTGAATTAACCCTAAAACACAAGAGAATTGAGACAGTGTGGAACTGGCCTATACTTCATATTGTGCTAGAAGCAGAGGTTTTGTATGACTGCTCCTGTCCAGTTGTAGGCTTGTGAATAGCACCAAAAACACTCCATAAGTTTGATGAGAAGAGAAATCTGTGTCCTATCTCCTGATTATGCATGTGGCCATAGGAAGGTGTTGGTTCATGATCTGTAGCATCAGAAAAAAGGACCACACTGTTCTCATTATTCTTCTTTCATAGCCTACCACTGTTGAGAAATTCTTTATACTGGAAAAAGGTAAAAGTGGCTTCATCTGTGGGGCAGTATGAACCCAGGAAGAGAATACAGGGATCTGAAAATATGGGATACATGAAGTTCAGAGGTTCGTCAGAGATAACCTTCCATTTGGAAACTGGAAGAAAATAAATCAGAGTATTATTGTAAACACTAGGAATACTTGGTGGTATGAAATTACCTCAACAGAAAGAGTTTATACATGTGAGAAGGCTTAAGCTTTCTTTAATTTTGTTTAGTTAAAAGGTGGGAAAACCCTGTCTTGACTTTGAAATAAGGTGGCACCATTTCAGTGAGGGGAAGGGTGTATATCAGGATATCCCTTTCAGATCAGTATCTTTAGTTATCAGCCTTTAAGATAACAGTAAGATGTAGATAAACATGTTTTCACGTACAACAGAGAAAAGAGGACACAGAAAAGAAAGACTTTCGGTATTTTGGGAAAAACATGAGATTGGGGTTAAGGGAGAGTAGACAAGACACAAATCAGCCCAAAAGCAGCACTTTTTTTCACGGGGAGTTGCAAAGGAGCTTCAAGCAAGGAAACTGCCTGTCTCTGGATGCTTCTCGCCTCAAGAAAGCAGGATTGGTACATTTCTGTAAATAAAGAATTTTATCAAATACACCACCTCCATAACTAATTTCCCCTCCTAGCCAGAATAATACAGATTTTTGGCTATCTGCTCACATCAGAAGGAGTCACAAATCTGCCCACCTTCATGATGAGACGCAGTACAGTAAAAAGGATCTGTGGTAACAGGTCTGTCTTTTCTAGCAGAGAACTTAAATACAAAGGTACAGGCTCAAGAGAATCTTCTGCCACATTTCTTACTAAGTTCTTCCGTGAGTTAATTAGGAGTTTGTTCTCAGAAGATTAATCCAGATTTAAACACACTTTTTGTTCCTAGTTGCAGTGCCTAGAGAACAACATAAGTTAAACTGGGAAAAACTCCCAGAAACATAAAAATTGAACTAGGCCAACAGGGTGAGTATCCTTTAACGATGGGGAGAGAGTTTTGTGATGAGGAAAACATTGTGATCCATAATCAGATGCACTTCAAACTGAGGGGCTGAGAGGCAAATTGAACAAGTGGAGCTGTACCCAATGGGGCTTGCTTTCTTTCCTGCTGGATAGCTGGGTTTGCTTTTTGTGCTCAAGTTTTGGATGATACCTAAATAGTCTGAAAAAGACATCCCTGAAGTCCCACCTATTTATTCCTTTATTTTGCAAGCAGTCTATAGAGAGCAAGATCTGATCCACAACAGAGGATCCTTTGAGTTGTAGTGTTTACCATGCTATCTCAAGTCCTAACCACTTCATTCTTTGTAATTTGATTATTTGGTCATGCCCTGGAATGCAAAATATTACTCTGATGTATTTGTATAAACCTAGCCTCTTCAAATACAGTAAGCAGCTGAATGATGTATGTTAATGACATGCTCTCAGTAATTTTTATAATGCGAGATCTTAGCCCAGATTTAATGTTTAATATCCCTGGGATTCACATTGAAATTATTACACACATTAGGTATTCCATTCCTTGGACTTAGAATTAATTTCAAAACAGAGCAAAAGTGCATCTTATTTGTTTTCTTGAGGGAGTTTGCATCAGTAACAGTCTATTTATTCTGAAGTTTCTGAAGTTAGAAATACCTTTTCCCTTTGCTGTCTTTGATCTCTCCTGACAAATTGTGCAGAACATTTCATTTCTGTGTCAGTTATGTCATTTCCTTGTTCACTTGAAAAAATATTTATTCCAGCAAAATTTACCTCCTTAAATAAAGGACACAGGTTGTTACAAAACAGTCTCATGGAATCTTTGGCATAAAGCTGTTAGCCAAAAATAAACAGAACAAAATAGCTGCTTCTCTAGATATCGTTTATAGAATACTGCATAGGAGAATTCATAATCTGCATTGCTTTGATCGATCATTCAATCTTTGCATTGGTGATGTTTCTAATACAGGGGCTTAGCCTCTGGAATGACTCCAAACAGGATGGAACAAAGCAGCTAAACCTGTGTTAGATTGTGATCTGAGTACTCTCAGGCAATAAATCTTTAATTTGCAAGATTGGCAACTGCCTCAACATTAGAATTAAAGGAACATTTAGCATTAGTGATATTCTCAGTGTTATCAGGAATTGCTTTCCTAGACGTTTTTTGAAAGGTTGGGTTTTACTTCCAAGCATACTTCCAAGATACCTACTAAACTCACTAAGCCACCCTTTCGTTCCCCTCCTTCTCAAAAATCAGGCCCAAAAAAGTAGGAAGATGTAAAGAGGAAAGAGAGCTGAAGCTCCCATTTATTATAGTCCCATCTGATGTGAACCCCAGTGTGAACTGATCTGCTTAGAAAAAGGGAGTTTCTCCTCGGGCATGAGGACAGCATGGTGGTGATGCTATTTGGGTGTGTGAGGGCAGAACAATCTCCCACAGTGGCTGGAGGAGGATTTCAGGATTACCTACACACCTGTTTAAGCCTCAGGTATGAATTATTGCCGGGCCATGTGGTCCTCCTAGGCTACAGTCACAGAGGGTTTCCCACCTAATTTCTCCTTCAGGCATGCTAAGCCCAAAGATGTCTGTTTTGCAGCTTTTGTCTTTATGCATGATGTATCCACATGCATGGGTGAGCATCGCACAGCTGGGATGCTGAAACGGTCCCACCTATTTCACAAGTGCCAACAGGCTCCTCAAAACACCTTATCTTCCCCACCTCTGATGAGTGCTCCCATAGGTACTCCCTTAACAGCTCCAGCATCACACCAGGCAGAGTGAGCAGGGGAAACAACGGCTCCTCTCTCATGACTCTGTGAAGTTTTCATATTAAATAGAGCAGGAATGGAAATATCCCAGCTGAGTGCCCTAATCCCCCCAACATGCCTCCGTACTTGCTCTCCCTGGCTACTTAATTCTCTCTTACAAAACAGAGCTACTTCACTGGAGAGAAATTGGGAACAATCCCCTGCAGTCCCTGGGCTGTTAGTTATGGTATTTTCCCATGAGATGTAAGCTTGAAGCTTTTTCCAGTAGAGAAGGAAGGTCTCCTACAGCTTGACTGAAAGATACAGCCACTGGAATACTTCTCCTTACCATGAAACGAAGCACATCTCCAAAGGACTGTGTTCCTGCCAATGTGCCTTTCCATCTGCAGTTACCTTCTCCCCCCTTCTCTGCTATGGGATGGGGAAGAGGTGGGAATTTGGCCCTGAATGAAAGATTATTAGCTTCTCTCTCAGCAAGGGAAAAGACAGGGACATACAATAAGAATATTAATTTTAATGAGAAACTCAGACTGGCAAGAGAACTTTATTGGCAGAAGTGAAATTAGCTTTTCTACATAAACAGTTAGTGGTGTCAAGGGACCAGTCATTCATTGCCCAGAAGGAAAAAAACAAAACAAAACACAAGAGTCTTTAAGGGTCCTTACTCTCAAGAATGCTCTTTGCTGTTTAATGCAGAAAGGATTTACTTTGTACTTCAGCAAAAATCAAGTATGAAAGATATGGACCCTTTCCAGCATTTTAAGCAATAAATATCCAAAAGGAATCAAGTTCTTCAGGCTTATCCCTTGACCCTTCCTCTTCTTCCACAAGTACATGTGCTCACATGCTCTACTTTTTTTTTTTTTTTAACCTATTTCTCAAGTCAGAAGGAGCATTAAGTGTAAAAGTCTCAACGTTCATAATCCCATCCAGACCCATTTCTGGTTTGGCCCATCCTTGCAGGACTCACCTTTCCTGATTCTGCTTTTCCTCATTCCCCATCCCTCTTACCACCCTGATCATGGAGAACAAACCATTAAGGACGGACCATCCTTTTGTCTCATTTCTGCCTTCCTATTCCCCCGAGGAACTCGGGAGGGGGCCACCGGTGATCAAGGTCCCCCATTAGGTGACGGATCTTGCAATGACCAGTCACTGAGAGCCCAGAACAAAAGGCAGTTTCTTGCTACTTCTACCACCACTGCGAGGGCAGAAGCCAGCTGAGCATCCTACTCAGTAGCTTTCCTCTGTGTGTGTTTGGTGGTAGGATGGGATTTAACCCACAGAGGAAGAAACCATGGAAGAATTACATATTATACAGCTTCCCAGAAGGAAGGTTTTCTCTTTTTTCATATCTGGTACTGTAAGGAAAGATAACAATTTATTCTGGAGAATTAGAATGTAGTCAGTCTGCCACAAAGGGTGTTATTTAGTGGAAGTGATCCTATTTTGCACTTGAGACTAAAGCCAAAAAGAAAATACTCACTGAGGCTTATTTCTTCACAGAAACTGGCCACATCTGATAATGTCTTTTTTTTTCCTCCCAGCACAATGGGAGACAAATGCGTGCAGGTCCTGTAGTACTTCCACCTCTGCACTGGCTGGTCATGACTGCATAGAAAGAGGGCCAGTTCTCCAACACACACCAGCCAGCCACAGCTGGCATCCCTCTTTCTCCACCCTTCAAGGCAACCTGCTTCTCTTACCTGTAAGTCTTATGCAGTTTAACTTTTGGAAATGCTATGGCATCTCACTGTACTCAGAATGGACTAACCCAAAGTATGAAGACTAGGAGGATAGATTCAAAATATGTGTTTTAGAGCTGGGTGAGGAAGCACATGTACAAAGTGAGGAAGGAGGCACATTTGACCTTCGTGACCTGTTGCATAACTCAGCCAGGAGTCAGCACTCAGTAAAATTTCTTCCATTTTAATTACGAATAGAGACATGGTTCAGATGTTCTTGCTTCACAACAGTCTGCCTGTGCAGCCAGTCTTTGCTTTTTGCTCAGCTCCCATGAGTTTTTTGTGGGACTGACCCTTGGTATTGACTCTGAAGCAAGTCCTGGCTCTAAAAGCAGTATTGGACACATCACAACAGCCGCAGCCACCTTTCTGCATGGCTGCATTGCCTGTGCCAGAGGCCAGTAACACCAGGTTAGTGAGGACATACAGGGTGAAGATACTGCTGGTGAGAGCTGAAAGGGCAGAAGGACGAAATAGCTCCTCCTAGACCATGTAGCTGTTGGCTGGCTTTTAAAGGCTCCAGGTATTATCAAGACGAATAAGCCCCACTGCTGAGGGGTTTCCCTTCCCTTTCCTCCATGCTAACCCCTCACTCCAGATTCTCCCTTCAGGGCCAGAGCAGCTGGGCAGGCACATCTGGGAGGCTTGGTTCTGCCTCTGCAATGCTGGCATGCATGGAAAGAGGCTCATTTACACCATCTAAAAAATGACCATAATACATCTATTAACTAATCAGAACACACTTTGTCAAAGGAAGGTGATTGCTTAAGCTTCAACATTCACTTTGGTTTTTTTCTGAAGATAAACAGCAAATCCTGCTTACATCTGCCTGCCCGTGTCCTGGTAATTCCAAACACACTCAGCTTGCACCCGGACCGCGACAACATATAACTTCATTCATCCTTTTTCTCATCTTGAATTCAGGATACAAATCTATCTCAGTATATATTCTGTTTTAATTAAACAAACATAGTCAGGCTTCAGAGCCATCTGTATTTCATAACATACTTCTTAATGTCTCAATATCACAAACTCCAAGGAGTAACACTATACATTAACAGGAACATGTGTCATATCTACTTGCTCTTTATGACTTACGGGCTATCTATATTATCCCCATGTCTCCAAATCTCTGAAAACAAGTGTAAATAGTAATTCTTATTAACTGCAGAGACACCTGCGCTGATATGGACAAATCTGGTCAACAGCAGGTTCCCCTGCTGTTTTACTAAGCCAGCAACATGCTCCTGTCTCTGGCAGATGCTCCTGTTTTGTATTACTTCTAAGCAGATATCAACTTTATGCACTTTTTGAAATTCCTTTCAGGAAGCAGTGTCCTTCTGGCTACCAAGGGCCTTTTGCTGGAACAAAGCAATGAAGAGATCAGGGAGGTACCAGGAGACTGAATTTTGGTCCTGAAAATTACTGGCAGCTTTTGTAATCTTCCCATATCCCTTCTGCTAGGGATTAGCAGCAGCAAGAAGGATAGGTTTACTGGGAAAGTCTTGTAAAATAAACAAACATTACCAGTCTAAGCATCTACACATTAAATACCAGTTAAATTACCAGTTAAAGCACCTAGGATTACTAAATACCTTTCCTGAGCACACTAATAGGTAATACTTCTTGAAAGCTCTGAGTATTTGTATGAAGGAAGAACAGCATTAGGGAAAAAAAGTAACATAGTTCTCATCAACCTGGGAAAATACGGCAATAAACAAACCTAGATAAATGGTAAGTGTAACACTCTCCACCGTGGTTATTGACTATTCCCACAGCTCATGGAAACACAGGGCTGAAGGGACCCCTTGGGTCATTCAGTACAAAGCTGGGTGATGGCAGGCAACAACTTTACATCATTCTTGTCTTAAAATGATGAAGTGCCATCATAAAACTTTCCAGGGTCCTGCCTCATTTTTTCTTCTACCAGACATCCGTCCCTAAACCATACTGCTGGTTGTTCGCAGGCAACTTTATATAATTCTTGTCTTAAAAGGAGGAAGTGCCATTATAAAACTTTCCAGGGTCCTGCCTCATTTTTTTTTTTCTACCAGACATCTGTCCCTAAGCTGGTTTGTCCCTCTGCCCTGAGCAGAGCTATCTCCCTTGCAGAGACAGGGTGCTGCTGGGCAGGCACTGGAGGTAACATGGCTCTCCATGAGGCACTGCTCCTTCTGACTTTGCACTGTGTCTCCACATCTTTCCAGGGACCCTAGTTATTTTCAAAGTCTTGTGGTTATTAGAAAAGGAATAAATATGAGGGGCTAGTATCTTATAAGGGCAAGTCCTGAAAAATTCACTGGCTTCCAATGCAATGGACCATTTTCCTTCTTTTTGCGCTTCTTGTAGGAAGAGGCAACTGGGTTTATGAGAGGTTTTAAACCTTTTGTTCCCAGAGGTGCTGAAGGGGACAGTCAAGAGCCGCACATGACATACTGAAATACCTGAGCAGCTCCACGCATGCAGGTACAGCTCTGCATGTGTGACCCAGCTGGGGACTGTAGGCCCTTTGGCACAGACTCCTGCACCCGGGGGTTTCTGCCTCAAAACCACCATAATTAAATCACAGCATGGTATCTCCAAGTAAATGCAGTGGATTAAGGGGAAGTGTAGCTTGTGGAGCTTAAGTAGAGCTTTCCTTTGTTCAGAAACAAGAATAGATCCAATATAGATATATAGACTAGCTACCTCTGTGTCTTAAATAGAAATACAGACATCTGATATACTAAACCAGAGTCTACAAGAGACATGCCAGGATAGCAAATTAAGAGTGCACATAAAAATGAATACAAGCAGTGAAATTAAAAGGCAGTATTTTTAGAATTGTAAATTGTATGGTAATTGGAAGTCAAAGCAAGTTCTGTTTAAAAATCCAGGTTGTCTACTAGGAGTCCACAGACCAACAGCATGTCAACAAAAATGAGAAAAGGAGGCCAGATTTTAATTGTAAATGGGATAATAATCATCAGCAGCTAAGTTTCCCAAGTGTCAGTCAGAGGCAGTTCCTTGACATTTTACGTTTTACTCTTGCTTTAACCAAAGTCCACCAATGGCTTGTATATGGGAAGGTTCCTAATAACCTGTAACTACTACAGATTTAACTAGATAGCAAAAGTATGTTTGGATAAATGTCCAAAGCCTCCCCTGTAAGTGTCTACATCCTAATTCTGTAAGTAGGGGTGCAAATACAGCCACAAATGTCTACAGCAAACAGCATTACAACGGCAGAGGAGTGAGCACTGCTTGGGACTTATTACTATTCACTTTTCCTGCACCCCAGCTTTGCTGAAACACCAGCCAAAGTGCTGCCATTGTAGGATTTCTTGGGAAACATTGCAGAGTTAAACACCAGGGCTCATGTGTGTGATTCTCTGAAAGGCAGATTAACAGTTCCCAGATACCTTTCTTGCCGACACAGGAAAAGTAGAGCACATTATGCTGGAGTCACATATAAGGGTTTTCATTCATTCCTTGGGTGACACTGGGGGCACACCAAGAACATCACCCTGGAGACCTAGCCCAAAATATCTAGTACACTTTTAATGTGAATATACTCATCTCCAGGTGAGAAATATAGCTCAGAGAATTTCCAACCAGGTGAGGATTATCTACAAATTGAGGTAATTTCACAAGGCAAGCTCCCCACTGGAGCTGAGATGACTTTATCTCATCACACCACCACAGTTTAGCGCACAAGTACCTCTACCTCCTGAAACAGTTAGGATGCCATCAGGTACTTATCTTCTGTGTGTAGCGATGACAGAAACATAATTTGCAGGAGCCTTATCCTTTTTAAGTGATTTTCTGCTATTTTATCCATTAGCAGTGGGAGAAAACCTGCCCATTGCTGGATGCCAGGTAAGCAATTAATACAATAATTTCTTCTTCATTGCTGCTCCTCAAGACTCCAGTTCTCCTCAGCAGATGAAGGTTAGTAGAGCAACCTCAGTCACTATGACTGATTCAAAAAAAATGTGTATCTGTTAAGCTTGGACATGTAAAGTGGCTGTCCTCTCAGGCCACCACCAGCTTGCATTTTAAGGCAATATATCTCCCAAAGGCTCCAAGCTGGAGTGATATATTTCTGTTAAGAATTTTGCAACAAAATATTTAAATAGCTACAGAGGTTTTTTCTGAGATTATTTTACAGATTATATCTTGTATAGCCTGGGTTAAGCATTTAGGAGAAGTTTATCAGGAATAATTCATTCATTTTAATTCCAACTGCCTGTTTAAAGCCATCTGGGTATGTATATACCATTATCGTATACCCATCACCATGGTATCTAAGTGCCCTCTTCATGTCTCTGTTTATATTCATTATTCACAAACCTTTGTGCAAACAGGATTTTGTTCCCTGTGAAGGTCTGGAGAACGACCGCTCTTCATACAAATGGCCACATTCATATGTTAACAGACGTGCACAACAAAATATTCATTGCAAGGCCTATTTGCTATGTATGATTCATTATCCTTCCATTTCAAATGTTTCCCTGTATCCAGTCAAGAGACTTCTGTGACCACTTGCTTGCTCATCACCAATAGCAAATAGTAGAAGTGAACAACTTGCGAAGACCACCTCCCAAATCACAAACACTTATAATAACACCTAACACAGCAAAGCCCTGTTCTCTCATGGACGTTTCCAAATACCATCTTAGTGCAACCGCAGCAGAAATCCTGATTGTCTCACCAACAAGCAGAAAACAGAGAAGTCATATTCACCAAGCAACTGATTCAAAATACCAAAGGGGACAGATTGACTCAGTTTTCCTTCCAACCAGGGCTTTTCGTGTGCCTGAAGTACTTTTGGTTTGCAATGCCACGTCCATCTTCATCCAGGAATGCACGAAGAATTGGATATGTATTCATAATGGAAAGACTGAAGCATTTTCATAATGGGAAGACCAAAGCCAAGGCTTCAACAGGATGCCAAAATGGAAGATTTCATCTGCACATCTGCAGAGTACCCTGCATCTCTGAAACCGAATTAATGGGATCTGCTCTGCCATCAGACCATCTGTACATAACATATCTGTTTAGGAATGCAAATATTGGCATGGAATTCTAATTTTTTGCTCCCATTTTGAAATCTTGTCTGAAGTAAAATTCTAGAAATCAACTGTAAGGTCAATGCATAAAATCTAGCAAGTAATAGTACAAAATCCTGAACTAAACACCAAGGAATGCAAGAATGCCAATGTAAAAATAACAATAAAGAAAATTTAAGTAACTCACATGAATGGTTAAAGCTAAATCTTCAGAGCAATGCACCTCAGTCCATGTCATTGCAAAAAATTAGATGCAATGAAAGTTTGCAGTCACATTTATCACAAGTGCAATAGAAGCCTGAGTCACACAGGGAACACAATGCATCTAAATACAGGACAAAACTGTCTATCACTATGAGTATCCTGCATAAAATCAGATCAGAGAGCATGTAGTGATAGGACAAAGGATAACAGCTTTAAACCGAAAGAGGGTTAGATTTAGATCAGGAAGAAATTCTTCCCTATGAGGGTGGTGAGACATTGGAACAGGTTGTGCAGAGAGGTCATGGTTGCCCCATCCCTGCAACTGTTCAAGGTTAGGTTGGATGGCACTTTTTCAAAAAATATTTATCAGGAGGAAATGTCACAGAGAGAAAGCTTAAACCTTCTAGAGTTATTAACTTTCCTGTGTGAGGATGTTGCATGGCCTCCACAGTCATCCAAAGTGGCAAACATTTCCCAGAATGCTCTGGCAGAGCTGACACACAGAACTAATCTTTAATGTATTGATGCACTACTTCACTGAGAGATGTAGTATATCAATAAATGGCTTTAGTTAAGAAGCTAAGGTCTAAGAAGCAGTAGTAGGAGCTTGCAAAAGTACATCAAAGCTTACAGAAAATAAAATCAAGAGCTTGTGGGAGAAAATTGATGTCTAGGAAGGACAGAAAGAACAAACAAACATCAGAAACTTTTAATCAGGCATTTTGTAGAAGACAGTATTGTCAGAAATCTTAAACACTTAGACCATTTGCAGGTTCAACATCCTTCTCTGTTGTCCAGGAGCTTATAAAGATTATTATGGAATAAATAGCAGCAGTCACTACTAAGGAAAAACAATGCCCTAGGATGAAATGGGAAATCACTGTCCTACTTAGGGCAAAGTGGTCTGGTAATGGATGGCT
The DNA here is from genome assembly GCA_033124195.1 of Coracias cyanogaster. Classification (NCBI taxonomy): domain Eukaryota; kingdom Metazoa; phylum Chordata; class Aves; order Coraciiformes; family Coraciidae; genus Coracias; species Coracias cyanogaster. The sequence goes on along the minus strand of JAVSBS010018047.1, from coordinate 12,967 downwards.
TTTTTGAGATGATGTACCTCAAATCACTTCACCTGCCACTGCAGTTGGCAGCGCTTAGAGGTTTGTTTGGCTTGCTGGTAAGCACAGCAGACGGAAAGGAGTAAGAGCAAGTATGAGCTCATTCAACACAGGAAACAGGACTTGTGGCCTTTTTATAAACTCCTATTTTTTTTTCTAAAAATATTGAAAATACAAGAAAACTAGTATATCCACAACAGCTGCAGAAGTGGAGTACCTACCTGCAGAGGTTATCTCTGTATACATCTGCTGTCTTCTCATCTACTGCCCACATGAGTGTTAATGGTCACTCCCCATGCCCAGCCCATGGAGGAGTTGCATTGACCCATGCTCCGTTCCCAATCCCATCCTGCTGGTTGGGATCAGGCAAAATGGAGCCTGTTTCTGGCCAACTAACAGAGGTGTCATTGCTGGAGAAGGTGCGTGACTGCAAGCTCCAGCCCTGATCTTACTTCTGCTGCTCTTGTCTTCTGGGCAGCCATGAGGCACAGAGTCCCCACAGATTGACCTAACTGTGCTGCAGGACCAGCCTGTGCTAATGTGCCAGGTGCATCCGTGCTCTCCACGACCCCGGTTCAGTGTCTGCATACAGTGACGTGGTTCCTGTACAACCAAACAGCAGGGACACTCTCCACAGTTTCGTGCATAAGCCTGATCAGTGGTAAAATTGATTCAGTTAAAAAAGAAACCTCAAAATAGAGGTGTCTATTCTGCTGTTGCAGCTTCCCTTTCCTACTTCAATGTCTTCTAAAAGTTATTTCCATCCTTCCCTTGAGTCTTTCCCCTGACATTGCATTTACCCTACAGCCTGTGCCATCTAGATGATGCTCAGTGGGCTCCTCTGGCCTCCCTGCAGCTTCAGCTCTCTCCCTCCAGTACCTATTTTTTTTCCTCCGAAAGAGCTATCATGACCCTCAGCTAAGGAAGCAAGATGTACCTCTGCTGCTTCTCAAAAGCTTGCAAAAATACTCAGTCCTGAGAAGGTTGTTCACCCGCGGCTTACACCTCTGGAGCACACCCTGGCCCTGGCCCTTTCCTCTCTGATGAGTTCTTAAATTGAGCAATATTTTGCTACATTCATTTTCTATGCCAGACACATCTTTGCAGATGCAAATCACTTATGCCCCAATGCATCGTTTTACATTCAAAAACACAACAGCACTCACTTACTGCAGATTTCACCTGTGCATGGCCTGTTGCAAATTCATTTAACATGGAGCTCTTCATGTCACAGGCATCCTCTAGCATTTTAGGCAGGACATCCAGGGCAGACCTGGAGATGCTTGGCGAGGCACGAGGGTGTCTGGCTATGGAGGTTTTGCTGTTTCGGGCTCTCAAACACCTTGCAATATTGCTACTCTGGCTTTCAGTTTAAATCAGTTCAATGGTGATGACTTTCTACAATGTCTTTGCAGTTTCAAAGTTTCCTCTTGAATTTCATAATCGGGCAAAGCTGCCAGTGAAAACAATGAGCCATTTGCCTGAGTAATGAGCATAAAATTGGAGCCGAGGTCAGTAAAAATTATTGCAGGAGAAAGGCTGCGACAAGTGAGCCTGTGCAGTACTCCTGTTAGCTCTCTGTCAGAAGACTAAACCTTTCATTCTATAGATCTTTTTATAAACCCCCCTAGCTTACCATTTTCTCTATAAAACAACCACAGATTTAATTTGGCTTTTAAAGAACAGGAGGAAAGGAAACACCCTGTACCTGATCTGCATCTGAAAGGTGAAGAGGGAATTTTATATAAAAAAGAGCAAGTCAGAACTTTTCTATTTTGGTTTTTATTGGGGCTCTGATTTTAAGCCAGCGAGCATTTCAGAGAATCTCATATACTGCTGGATTTTTTTCCCAATGATATACTTTTAATCCTCAACTTTGCTGGTAGTCAATTGCTTCTTCTGTCCCTTGCTGCCCACCTCTGACTTACTGTCAGTATTTCTGGCTGTCTCTATTCACAGCCCTCCCGCGCTAAGCTCGACGTCTACACGAAGATTTTTCCCTACAGCCACAAAACCAAAAGCCTTAATATAACCTGGAAGTCAAGCAAAGTCAGCTGCAAGAGACTGAACAGGAGAGGGGAAGAAACACTGTGCATGCTGAGCACTTACTCTGTAGTTATAGTAGGAGCTAGCAATAGAGTGAAAATTGACCTGAAAACAGGCACGAACAATGTGGGTTTCTTTTATCTATATCTTTAATTTTTTTAATGACGTGAAATCTGTTATCCCTATAACCATTATTAAGGTGGGCTAGGCAAAAGGTTCCTGCTTTTTTTTCCTAAAGCTTAAACCATGTTTGTCTTAATTTTTCAGGAGTGTTTGCAGCCAACTGCAGAGCCAGTATTACTGTAAAAAAAAAGAAATATGACAGAAACTAAACCTGAAAGAGTAGGAGTAATGTACTTCTAGTCAGAGAATTTAAAGCTCTTTGTTATTTTTTCATAGTGTCTATTTGCCATAGCCAATATTGGTTAGGAGAGAAGATCAGAGAATCATAGAATGGTTGGGTTGGAAGGGACCTTACAGATCATCTAGTTCCAACCACCCTGCCACGGGCAGGGACACCTCCCACTAGAGCAGATTGTGCAAGGCCCCATCCAACCTGGTCTTGAACACATTCAGTGATGGAGCATCCACAGCCCCCCTGAGCAACCTGTGTCAGTATCTCACCACCCTCATAGTGAAGAACTCCTTCTTATTTTCTAATCTAAACCTGCCCTCTTCCACTTGGAACCCATCACCCCTTGTCCTGTCACTACAAGCCCCTGAAAGAAGTCCCTCCCCATCTTTCTTGTAGGCCCCCTTCAGACACTGGTAGGCTGCAATAAGGTCTCCCCGGAGCCTTCTCTTCTCCAGGCTGAACAAGCCCAACTCTCTCACCCTGTCCTTGTAGGAGAGGTGATCCAGCACTCTGATCATCTTTGTGGCCCTCTTCTGGACTCACTCCAACAGGTCCATGTCTTTCTTGTGCTGGGGACTCCAGAGCTGGACGCAGTATTCCAGGTCTCATGAGAGCGGAGTAGAGGGGCAGAATCACCTCCCTCGACCTGCTGGCCATGCTTCTTTTGCTGCAGCCCAGGAGACGGTTGGCTTTCTTGGCTGTGGGCGCACATTCTTAGTTCATGTTGAGCTTCTCATCAGCCAGCACCCCCAAGCCTTTATCCTCAGGACTGCTCTCCATTCATACTCCACCTAGCCTGTATTTGTGCTTGGAATTGCTCTGAGCCAGATGCAGGAGCTTGATCTCTGTTATTCAGCATTTAATTAAAGGCTGATAAATTTGATTGTTCTGAATTCTGCTGTAGTCAGCCAAAGTGGTCTTCAGCAAAAATGATGAGGATATTTCTTCTTGTCCTTATCAATGAAGTGGAATGAAAGAAAAGTGTGAAAAACTAGAAATTCATATTTATTATTACATTATGCCTATACTTTATGTAATCCCTTTTCTTCCCATATTCCAGGGCACGTTCCAGTATGCCACTTTCATCACTTTTATGAGAGGGCACAGAAAAATTTGTCAGACCACATTTGCAAAAAGCCTAGAGGCAAATAACACACTCTTCCCTTGTTTTAACAACATTAGGAATGATAGTAAGTCATAATAATAATAGTAATTATTATTATTAGGAACAATTCTCCAGCAGAAATACCCAGTGTAAGAAACAGAGGATGCCATGGTCACTTTAAGGATTCGTGAAAGAACCCTGCTGAAAGCTGATAGAAATTTGACTTATGGGTCTTTTAAAAAATGCACTTTTTATCAAGGATAATGTTTTCCCAGAAGCTGGATGACAAGCTGAATAGGCGGCAAATTTATGTACAGCTAATCTAGCTGTGTAATAAATGTCCGTGCCCAAAAAGTGTATATTAAATAGGGGAGGGATCCCAATGACACGCAAAAGAAGTCTGTATCAAAGAAGGTGGCACAAAGTTCCCCACAAGCTCCCTGCTTTCAGACTAGTTTCAGGAGGAAATGAGTTTTCCGCAGTGAGGCTGTCTGTCAGTCAGTCCTCCCCTAATAATTCTCCAACCCATTAGTGACTTTCAGGCAAATTTGAAAAGAGCAATAGAAGTCTCAAAGATATTAAGTTCCTACAAGTTTCATAAAAATGAACAGCTGGATAGAGGAGAAAAATCTTGATTAGTGCCTCAGCAGTGGAGGGGAGGAGAGGCAGGCTGCCTGTGCTGGCTCTGTTGCCTGTCCTCAGCCTGCCCAGGCGCCTCGGCCCCGGCTCCCCCCAGGTCTGCCTCCTGGCCAGCATTAGGAAGGCAGGCTTTGCTCGCTGTGCTTCCCATGGAACTCTTTGCTTCCCTCCCCAGTTTAGCTGCTTATAAAAGTTGCTGTTAAAACCTGAAACCACAAGGTTTGTTCTCCTTCCCTGGAAGAGGAAAGGGGATATGAAGGCCGGTCTGCTTCCCTTTGGAAACACCTGTGTAAAACTTGTCTTTTTTCTTCTCGTCTTGTTCAGATCAGTTCATTCATTGAATCTCAGCTTCACTATGGAATGGCTTTGGTCAAACTGAAATAGCGAATAATTCAGTGAATAGAGTTGATTCAACTAAAAATCTCGTAGCTCTTCTAATTGTTCTCAATTTTCAATTGCAAGTCTATACAGTTTTCCCCTTATCTTTTCAAAGCCACCATGAAAAACAGCCAAGATATCCAAAGGACACATGTAACAGGGATCTAGAGAAATTCTATTAAAGAATTCATTAGTAATTGATATATAAGAGTATTTTCTTGTGGAGGCAGTTTAATCTTAAATTCCGTCCAGGAGGAGCACAGTTCTGAAGAATGTTGAGAACATTTAGGTGTCTTCATTAAAAAATGCAAAGGGCAGTATGTAAGTTCCTCACCGTAGTGGGTTTTATTAAGAAGTGAAAGGGAATTGAAACTGTTTTTGAGAAGACAGTTATTCAATATGTCTTATGCTAACAATTTGCTATTCCAAAGGAAGTCCTCGGAGAGGAGTAGAGGCAAAAAGACCAGCAGCAGAGGTATCAGCAGCAACAGGCTCCTTACCTCTAGCTAACACTTTTGGCAAAGCAGAAGACCAACTGGGGTTAGATGTCATTGGCTATTTATGGGAATCTGTGTATTTATTTACTTCATTTTTGCATTTTGAAGGGGAAGAACTATACTGTTTCTCTATTGACTTCAGGATTCACTTTTTAAAAAATCTAGGCAAATTTTAAGTACCCACAACCCAAGCTAATAATTAATAGGAGCTGCATGCACAAATTCTTATCCTTATTCCCCATTCTGATTCCGTTCTCTTCCCACAAGAAATGTGATTGCTGAGAGGTAAGTATTTTCTTTCTGGGGAAGTGAAAAGAAATTACCTGACCTCCCAGTTGACTGGCATTGCCTGACCCCTCATTGACCTTGCTGCAATTCCATAACGGCTGCTTAGAAAAACAAAGCCACCATTAAAAATAGGCCCACTTCAACACTGTGCTTGGGAGGAGGATGGGGAAGGGAAGCGCTACCTGTTCAGTTTTAACATTTTAATAACTTGACAAAACACACAGAGAGGAGAGACAAAGTTCTGGGAAAGCCTTGGGTTGTTTTCTCTCCATTGCCAATATCCTTTCTATTGTTCTTCCATGAATTTCTCATCCTGCTATTCCAAAAGTGAGATCAAACCCAAGGAAACAGGGGACTTCTTAACTTTTGTGCATCTGATCAGTTTCAGAGAGTGCAGGGGAAACTCTTAAGATCATAGAATCATAACACATAGTCATAGAATGGTTTGGGTTGGAAATGACCTTAAGGATCATCTAGTTCCAACCACCATGCCATGGGCAGGGACACCGTCCACTAGATCAGGTTGCTCAGAGCTCCATCCACCCTGGCCTTGAACACTTCCAGGGAGGAGACATCCACAACTTCTCTGGGCAACCTGTTCCCGTGCCTCACCACTCTCACAGTGAAGAATTTCTTCCTTACATCTAATCTACATCTGCCCTCTTTCAGTTTGAAACCATTACCCCTTATCCTATAACTACACTCCCTGGTAAAGGGTCCCTTCCCATTGTTCCTGTAGGCCATCTTTAAGTACTGGAAGGCCTCACTAAAGTCTCCCCAGAGCCTTCTCTTCTTCAGGCTGAACAACTGAACTTCAGGTTGAACACCTCAGCCTGTCTTCACAGAGGAGGCACTCCAGTCCCCTGAGCATCTTCACAGCTCTCCTCTGGACCTGCTTGAGCAGGTCCATGTCTTTCTTAAGCTGGAGGCCCCAGAGCTGAACACAGTACTCATGAGGGTAGAGTAGAGGGGGATAATCACCTCCCTCAACCTGTTCGCCACATTTTCTTTTGATGTAGCCCAAGATGCATTTGGCTTTCTGGACTGTGACAAAACATTGCTGGCTAATATTCAGTTTTTCATCCACTAACACCTTCACGTCCTTCTCTGCAAGCCTACTCTAAATCCACTGCATTTGTGGTGCACCCAGCCTGCATTTGTGCTTGGGATTGCCCCATGTTTTCATAAGGAAGTTTGAAAAATCAGATGCCTTTAGAAAACAACTGGGAAGATGGGGCACATAGTCCAAGTGCTTCAGGCGGCAAAAGACAAATTCCTTTGGAGCTTCTTTTTTTGCTGGAGCTCCATCAGGATGAATTCAGCTCTCTAGGTCTTGATGCTTCTTGTGCTTCTTCCATGTGTATTAGACCAGCACTCCCCAATTGGCTATTTTTAAACACCTTTTCCAGAGAAGGCAATATGGAATGATATTCTCTCGTAGAACCTCTGACATGTTCCCCCACCTCTCCATTCAAAGCCTCATGGGCCCTCTTTCAGGTAGCCAGGGACCAAGTGAGACAAATGCACAAATGTGAGACAGATGCCCAGGAAATAGTTTCTATAGCAACTACATTAAAGCATTTTGAACTTTCTTCCTACTCATCAAGCTTTAAGGTTTCAAATATCATAGAGAGGCTGAACAGAGAGCTGCTGTTTCCTTTATAGCGATCTCTGCCCTGCTCTCATTAAAACCATTTTTGTGTTGAGGAGAATTCTGCTTGGGGCATTTAAAAGCAGATGTGGCACAACAGCAGTAAATAAGCAGCTGATAACAATGCTCACTGGCCAGGGGAGAGAGAGGCTGGGATGACCCAGTAGGTATATGCCACCTTTAAGATCTCTGGTCCACCTGTATTTTGCTTTTGTGCAGATGCCCCTTACTGTAGCTTGAGTCTTTGAAGAAGAGAGAGTTTGTGTAACTTAATTTCTTATATTTCATCACCATTGGTTCTTATTCAAATGCTGCCTTGTTCCATCTGTTCTGCTACGTGTGACGGACTAATAAACACAAAATAATACAAAAATGGATATTTTATGTGGTATCTTCCTCCTTCAAAATCTTGCAGATGTTTGGGTCCCAGTGATATTTCTTAGAGGATGGAGTTTGCAACTGCTATAATTAAGCAATACAGTATCATTAAGTCACTTGAGAGGAAATTAGGAACTAAACTAGTGCTGTGTGCCGAGGAAGCCAAAATTGTGAGCTGAGATCTTTATTCAGTGCATGAAAGTCTGCCTTTTTCTAGTTTACTTCAAAAGAGGTGTTATTCCTATTATACACCATCAGAAGATGTAAAAAGCGAATTAAATCTGTATTCAATGTTTATTTTACATGTAAATTGGGATCTTAAATTGTGGGAAAAATATGTTTTTGTCAATAATGCTTTCTGTTTTGGTAGCACTGTATTAGTTTTTAATGGGCAGGAGTAATGTGCCGATTTGGACGCTTTCCAGGGGTTTGGCTGTATTCCACCGTGTCAGCGTTGAGTAAAAAAGATGTTATTCCTTCTTGTTACAGTAAGAACTGGATTAAGGTAATGTCACTTCTCTGAGGCATCCTGGCAGAGCTCCATCTACAGAGAGGCTGTTAGATCAAAACAACCACAGTGCGAGGTGGGGAAATGCTACATGGTAGGCTATGAACTCCCAGTAACCTGTGCGGGACAGTGATACTAACACTGCTTATAAACGTCAGCTTCTGCAGCAGATAACCCAATGAGGTCAAGAGTGTCAAGCTAATAGAGGAGACAACTGTCTCCCAGACAACACCGAAGGATTAGAGCTTGGATAATCCACTATCACCACAGCCTCAAATCAGAGGACCTGCTACCTCACATGGAGGTTTACAAAGCAGAGGAAAGCTATTCCAATCATTTTCTTTGATGTTGATTTTAAGATATGCAAGGTGGCCGATCTTAACAGCTCTGTTTGGGCACTCGCCTCTGCTTCCTAGCTACTAGTCTCTGCTAGATGACCATCTTCCTGGTTACCTGCTATCTGCATCCCCACAAGGACTTCGGCTTTGTCTTTGATAGCCTGCAGTCAACTTCTCGATTGAATCCTTGACTTTGAAGCTGTGATCATCCCCTGAGAACCACAGCATTTGCCTGACTCCAAGAAGCCTTTGTAGGCCCCAAATTTGTAAAAAAATACTGTCCTTCCTCTCCTCTTTTCAGGTGATGTGCTTTTACACAGTTACATATAGAAAGACCAACAAGATATTCATGTACATTTTCAATTTAGTTCTTGGACTGATCTTTCTGCCCTTAAATTGCCACTTCAAGAAATTGTTGTTCTTACTGGTCTTGACATACATCTCCCCTGATCTTGCTTGCATTAGGCTAGAGGAGTTTGGCAGCTTTCATAGATGCAGTTATCTGTTCTTCCTCTGATTTCTAGGCCCACAGGCACTCTTCATTCCTCTCTACTTACCTACCTTGACTGAATAGGATTTGCATAAAGGGAAGCTCTCTGTTTTCATACAAGTGGATAAATAATTCCACCATAATCCAAGTGATCCCAAAGCCTTGCTGTGCTCGCACAGGGCCACTCATGAATCTGTTAAAACAAGCCATCAAGGTGCCACCTCCTTCTCACACCACTCCTGAGGTCAGATTTCAAGCTTGGTCCTTCTGGAGTGAGCTATTACCTGTATTGTAGCAGCAACTCTCAGCAGAAGAGTAAAGAGAGAGACCTCTTCTGCATGGCCTGGCAAAGAAGTGTTATGCAGTGGTTGAACCCACAAACTTTTAGAGTAATCAGGTAAAGTTTATTCTGCCCTGATTTTCCTCAGTGGGAAGTGGCACTGCCATTTTTATGTGCTACACTGGCATAATAACACACTCAGTCACACGAATCATGCCCCTTTTGTGGTCAGAAAAGTAAGAAGAGGCTTCAGACAGGGAGGACCTGAACCTGAACCTGTCTCTGAGCCCTGCGGGCTCCCTCTGCAGTCATCCAGATGCCATTCATCTTACTCTAAAAGATGCTGCCCCTCTGCAGATGTGCACTGCCCTCTCTGTGGTCTTTGGAGGTGCCAGGGGATGAGCCCAGCTCGGACTCGTGGCTCTTCACTAGCTTTACAAAAACACAGGTCTCACTCTGTGAGACTTGACAGCAGGTTTGTGGCAGTGCTGGGAACGAGTCTTTTCTGGGCTCTGGCCTCCTAGAAGGACACTTTCATTTCTCCAGAAAGAAATAAGTCTTTGTGGGTTATATAGAAGGCATAGCAGGATACAAAATACCCCATTTTTGGTGAAGTCAAATTATTCACACCAGTTATTGGAATGCTAGACACTGCTCAAAGAGTTTTGAAAGGCAAGAATCATATTTGTCTCATACAAAATCTCTGCATAACAGGGGAAAAAAAATCCTGTTTGTCAGCTGCTTCCTTGATTATGTTCAATAAGAGTACACGGAGCTGGTTTTATTTTCAGTTGGCAATTTCTGTGTTGCTATGACTTCACTAATCTCCAGTCCATACATCATTTGGGTAAACAACACACCAACAAGCTCAAATCCAGACGAAATTTCTCCAAGGCAAGTTTTTTTTTTTCATCTTTCTGTTTTAAACTCTGAGAGCTCAGGAGATTCCTCCTACATGGGATGTCACCATGAGAAAAAAAAACTCCTGACATTCCTGAAGTTTAGCTTTAAAGCATATCATTAAGTGTAAGCATTAAAGTGAATAGAGAATAGCACAGTATGGTCAGCTGAATTTTTTTCTCTCTCTGAGTTCTGCTCCCTCTTGACCCTTACATGAGGATCCTCTGTTGACTAGAGGGTCTCTGCTTCTCCTCCTACTTCAAAACCCTTCCTCCTAGCAACAGAAAAACTATCGATGTGTGGAGACTTTCAAGGCAGCCCATAGCTGTGCTCCCTTGAATGTCAAAAGGGGTTGGTCTCACAGCTACAAATCAAATGCCATTTTACTTAATAATATATTTTGTAGTGGTCTGTATCTCGTCTGAGTTGTTTAGTTGCACATCTATTCTTTGACAGATGCTTCTCTATAGCTGCAATCCAGCACAAATAACTTTGAGATAAGGGAAATGTGCATCAGCTTTATAACACAACTTAAAATATAATCCCGCAGGAAAGAACATTTTGTAGGAATCAGAGGCAGAAAAAACAACATGCAGAGAAGCACTTACAAGTAGTCAGTTTGTCTAAGTCTCTACTGCCTGTATCTTGCTACTAACACAATGCAGAATGAGTTAAAAACTCACAAGGAAAACAATGAAATGTCCAGAAAGTAATATTCACATCATCACCCACTTTATGCAAACATTAGTAGCCACACAATGTGAAAAGCAAAAATAAATCCTGTACTCACAGTTTTGTTCATGAGGGTGACTACATAACAAGATAATTTCAGGATCCAACCATAATTTTTAAAATCTCTTTTGCAGGCCATGAATGGAGATTCTATGCACCAGCCTTTGGGGACTCTTCACCTGGAAGGACTAATGGTACCATGGACTTGCTAGAGAAGGATGGCATGGGTGCCTAGTAACCATCTTCTCCTAGGTGAATTGTAATGGTCCTTCTTTATATCAAAGTATTTTCTTAGCAGTTGACATGTAAATTGGCAGGTGAATGACCTGATCCGTGCCTAGGTATGTGTTAGATATATTGTGTGATATAGCAGGAAGAAATTTTATTCCCTTGACAATCAGTGTATCCATCTGTAAAATGGTGCCGCTGTTTTTCTCATAGTCAGAAAAGAGGAAGGCAAAGGAGTTCTTGACACATAGTACATTTCCTTTCTGCTGACAGAGATCAAGTAATTTTTAATTCTAGAGTAGGTAATTTGTCCTTTACTTTTATTCTCAATCATTTCAGCAGAAAAATACCTTTGCATTATAGTGATGTAAGGATTGATGTTTTCTTTCTTACCACCAGCTTTCCTAATTGTCTTCCATTAAAGCATCTATCCTGAATTTTCCAGCCTGTCATTATTTTTCTAGCTGTTTGTTGCCTCTTTGATGCCACAGGAGACAGATGCTGAGACAATATTTGAGAGGCTTTTTTTTCTCCTCATCTGCCTGCATGTGTGGCTCAATTTCCTCCGTTCTCTGGCACTTGGCTCTCTTCAGCGTTGCTCCAGGCTCACCACTCACAGAAGCCATAGAGGCTTTCTGGTCTGTCAGTTTTTGAGAGTTTGCTCAGACATATCCTTGGGAGAGTCTTCACTCCAATAACAGTAAGAAATCCCCAGTACGGAGCAATTTAAAGGATGGTAAGAGGGTGGAGACCTGCATCACAGAAGTCTTGGCACAGAAAAGGAAGCCCCAAGATACAAATCTCTTTTCTGTTCCTGTTAGGCATATTTCCCCTTTGCCTCCACTTTCCTTCTTTCACATGAGATGATCTGCCAGAAAATATTTCTTCAGCTATCTTCAAATGTTCATCTTCTTTTTGACTACCCCAAGGGCAAACTCAGTCCTTGTTTTATTACCGTCTTTTTTTTTTTTTACTGCAGAAGCAGTGTAGAGCAATCTCCAAAAAAAAGCACTGCTATTTCATTCAACATTGTCAAAATGCTTTACAAAGGTGAGCAAGCAATGAAGGTCCCATCTGCCCAGCAAGGCGGAGTGACCTGCCTGAGGCCACATGATAGGATGTAGCAGAGCTCACACTCGACTCCTCATCTCTGTCCCTTCAGGAAACACAATTAAATCTGTGTATTAAGCAAACAGAAATAGAATAACTAGGCAGGAAGGTGGACTCTCCTTGGGCAGATAACTTCAGAAAGTCTCCTAGAAAATAATCCAATGGTTCTTCAGGAAGAGAAGTTCTCTCTAACAAATGTGAAACTGTCCAGAATGAGCTGTTCATTCTGATTTTTTGAAAGAGATTCCATTGATTTTTTCCCCCCCTTCATAACATCATCCTGTTTCTCTGAACACGTCAGCAACATCACCTGTTTTCCATATATAGAGTCTTTAATTGTGGGTGCTTTATGCAGCTACACTATGCTATGTGCACCAGTAAAGCAAAAGGAGAAATTATCAATGAAAACGTCAGATATTATCATTTCTTTCTGATGTTACGTCCCCTTCTCTTTCAAAGTTTTCCTGCACACTCCTAGTCCTCTTTACATCATCTTCCCTCAATCCCTTGTCTCTCTCCCACCAAAAAAGCTGCAATAAAAAACAGCTTAAAACCAAATGAAAATTATTGAGTACCAAAAAAAGGTCAGACATATACATTTATTTATTTATTTAATGTAAGAGGGATGTGATTCATAGAAACATAGAATGGTTTGACTTGGAAGGGACCTTACAGATCATCTAGTTCCAACCACCCTGCCATGGGCAGGAACACCTTCCACTAGAGCAGATTGTGCAAGGCCCCATCCAACCTGGTCTTGAACACCTCCAGGGATGGAGCAACCACAACTTCCCTGACCAACCTGTGTCAGTATCTCACCATCCTCATAGTGAAGAGCTCCTTCCTATTTTCTAATCTAAACCTGCCCTCTTCCACTTGGAAGCCATCACCCCTTGTCCTGTCACTACAAGCCCCTGAAAAAAGTCCCTCCCCATCTTTCTTGTAGGTACCCTTCAGATACTGGTAGGCTGCAATAAGGTCTCCCTGGAGCCTTCTCTTCTCCAGGCTGAACAAGCCCAACTCTCT
>JAVSBS010018046.1:0-86116 GCA_033124195.1 Coracias cyanogaster | reverse complement strand
TTGGGTATGTATTCAAAGCATTTAGAAATATTAAACTACTACCTCCCTAAAGTTCCCGACTCTGAATTTAATTAACGCTGCATTCCATATTTTGGCTCTGAAACAGAAAAAAAGTGAAAGCTTCTCCAAACTTTCAAAACAATATGCTGAAAATTCCTTCTTCAGTTCAGTTTTCACAGTTAGTGCCACCATTCAGGAAAACAGGATTTATCAGGCATAAACTTACAGAAATGATCTCAAAACCTGTGTTAAGATGGAGTGTGGATTTGTAACACGTGCATGATGTTGCAGTCTGCTAGTTTTCAGTATTCACTGAAACACTAAATGGTACCATATGGTAAAAGTATTTTCTTGCTTTTGTAATGTAAATGATATTTCTAGGTTGTGTGCAAATGTGGTGTATATAATGACTTACATAAGTTTTGATTTAGTTTAATGCAGCCTAACTTTTTTTGATTAGGGAAAAAGATGTTCTCTTTGAAGCCCAGACTTCACGATACTTGAATGAATTTGATGAAATTGCAAGACTAGGAAAAGGAGGATATGGTAAAGTATACAAGGTATTATTTACCTTCCATTTATAACTGATCTGTTTATATGTAATTTTCTTCAAAATTTAGAGTTACTGGTTTGGCTGTTTTGTTCATTTTTCTAATGGAAAACCCAAAATGCTTATTTTTCCATAGAACAAGTGCAAGTGTGCCGAGATAAAGGATGCTGGCATTTCATTTTAAAAAAATGCTTCATTGTAGTTTGTTTTCTATTTGTCAGAAGCAGGGTGTATTGGGTTTTTTACTTAGTGTATTTTGACCCTTTTAAAGTGAATGAAAACTTATTTCTCATGTGAAGTATTGTGATATATTGATTTAAAATAGCCACTGGAACTGATTAGTCTGCAGACCCCGATATCTCAGTTGTGGCTGCTTGAGAAAAAGCAGCATTAATATGAATGTAAACTGTGCAACCCAGTGCTGAACTGTATTAAATACTTGTGGTGTGTGGGCAGCCTGAAGTTCCCCAAATGGTATGTGCCCATGTGTAAATGACAGTTGTTGTCTCACAGATTTACTGACAATATGTATAAGCAGTTATCAGGACCCAGTCTCACAGGACCTATCGGCATTTTTTTGTTGATGGAAAGAGAGCTGTAAAGCTAGGTATTTCACACAGCGTCAAGTAGGGGTTTTGCAGTCCTGAAAGAAGGCAAAAGTAAAGTATCCTTATCTTAGACAGGTGGGGCCTAATCCCAGTTTCATTTGCTGATATGGCTGGGAGGTTACCTGAATGGAGTGCAAAAATTATTTTTAGAAAACAGTTGGTTCTAGAGGATTTAATAATTAATTAATCTAAACATTAACATCTAATTTTGTCTTATTGCAATTATTTTCAGGTCAGAAACAAGTTAGATGGTCAGTTCTACGCTATTAAAAAAATTAACATGAGGAAGGCTAGAAGAAGAGATTGCATGAAGGTATTCTTTTTCCTGTGTTTTATCTGTTTTAACTCCCTGTCTGCTCTAGCTGATTGTGATTTAATTTAGTAATGTGGTTAATATTTCCCAAAACATCAAAAACATTAATAATTTTTTTTAATACATTCTGAGTTTGTAAAGGTTTGACCCTAATGATACCTAATTTAAAAAGTGAGAGGTATTTAAGTCCATTAAAAGAAGCATATTATTACCTTGAATTTGATCATCTCCGTAACTATGAAAATCATAATTTGTTTTAAAGCTTCCAAATGTTCTCCACTCCTGTAATAATTTTTGTTTGTTCTTTCTCTGTCAGAAACTGTTTTGTTATATTTTGGGATTTTTGAGCACTCAGAGGACAGTCACACTATTTCTTTTTGGTCTTTTTAGGTTCTACGAGAAGTTAAAGTGCTGGCTGGGCTGCAGCACCCTAATATCGTAGGCTATCACACTGCTTGGATGGAACAAGTTCAAACAGTCCGCCCAAAAGGTGAGTATGGCATATTGCATAACTCTGGCTTGCTCCTGCTTCTGACCTCTGTACTATAATTTGCAGGAGAGTATTACTTCTCTGATAAAATAACTATTTTCTCCCTCCTTGAAACAACCAAAAAAAGCAAACTGCAGGGGACCACCAGGTCTTCATGCCCCTCTGTGCAATGCAATCTCTTGTGTAATAAATTTATCTGTTACTTAATGATGAATTTGGAACTGTGGAAGTACTATCTTCACGTCTGGTAATATGTGAGGAGGATTTTGAAGTTGTGTGAAGTTCAGTGGCATGCAATGAAAACCTTTTAATGCAAGAAGTAGTGAGTTGACAAGGAGAAGAATAGATGCTAGGGAATGAACCGCTTCAGATACTGGGGGGAAATTGATGAGAAGGAGAAAAAAAACCCCACAAATTTGCTACAATGTTTTGAAATCTCAGAGTTATAGCAAAACTAGAATAAATCTCCCACTATGCTTCTCTTCCTATTTGGAAAGGAGTTTAGAAAAACTGAAAGAACCTGGAAATAAATACTTTAATGGCAAAAATAAATAAATAAAAGATTCCCACTTATTTTCCTTTGCACAGGAGAGTTTTTAAAATTTGATGAATTGAGTTTCATAGTTCTGCAGTGACAGAACAATCGGGGGTTTTTTGTGTATCAGCTGCTGTTTGTAACTATTGAGAATGTATCTACCTTTATGTTCATTTTACACCTCTCTCCTTGCCTCCCTTTTTTTTTCCCCTTTAGTTTCTCTGTTCTCAGGTCTTCCCACACTTTGTCCTTTGGTCCCTTTGTAACCCTAATCTGTTGGTCCCCTCCTTGTCCTTTTCGGGAATGCCTTTAGCAGTTAAATCTTTTGATCCTCAGTGGGAGTTTTGCTTATGCTCTATATGACTTCATCGTTTTCCAAGTCAGTGACTTGACACCCAGTCAGCTATAAGCACAAAGGAAAATGCATAGGAAATGGTGTAGCAAAGACAGACAAGACTTTTTAACCAATAATACTGAGAATCTCGAAGGATGCAACTTTTTAGTGTTAGGAGTACTTCACAAGTATTCGGTGGTGATAATGTGAGTACATAACTAGATCTGTAGGTAGGTCCTGTGGTACTTAATGGTTTTCCTTGGCTTACCAGATTAGTCTTTCCTGTTTGCTTCTGTGTGCTAAAACAAACTTTTTTTTCACATAAATATACAGTTTTAAATAATTTTTTTTCCAAAATATAAAATGTCTTCAAAACAGCAACAGGGTGATGCAAAGGATGGTGCCTTGTGGAGTTGCTCCTTTAACCGTGTATTATCATATATGTTATAAGCCCTAATTTTGAACAGGCTGACTTCTTAAAGGTGAAATCTAGGTGACTAGCTGAGAGAGCCCAGTACAGCCCTTTCAGTGACCTCATAAAACATGTTTTTCATTTTTTTCTTTAAATGAAAAAAAAAAAAAAAGTATGAGAGTTGTTTCTTAGCAGACTAACAAGCACTTTTTGCAGCAGGAGAAATAGAAAGATATCTGCAAGTTATGAAGCTAAATTCAGTAAGATGCTGTAGCTTAAATGTTAATTTATAGTAAATATATGCATGCTTCGTGTTGCAAAATACCATATTTATCTTTTAATCTAATAGATAAAACAATAATGGAGCTGCAGCCATTATCTTTGGAGCAAGAGAGCAGCAAGTAAGTATTATAAATCTCAGTGATAACATTTGGCTGTAGCATGAGGCTTTTTTAAGTAAAGTAATGTTAAGAGTACAGAATTCAGCATATATTGCAGAAGTGCTTTTTGATTCCAAATTATAACAAAAAAAGTCCTCATTATACTTGTCATTGTTTCTTTTGTTGTGTAAGCTGAAAAATATTACTGAATATTTCTACCTTCTTTGGTTATCAGTTTGAGTCCCTTAATGCAGTACTGGGCTTCAAGTTTACTTTGAAAGTTCTGTGCCAACCAGCAATAAAGATTAGTACGGTGAAGTCTTGTTAGAATGATGAGGCCTTCCATTTCTCTGGAGTGTTGAGAAATACAGTGTAACTTCCTAAGTTTAAAGGAATGGAAATGCATCATACTTCTGTCTAGTGAATGCTGTGACCTAGGACTGTTTGTACCTGTGAATTGTCTGGGTCAGCTCTCAGAAATCCCTACAGGGGGAAAGTATTAAAAAGCCTGTGGCCTGAAGTTTTATTAAACTGAAGCCCTATTAAAAAGCTATGTGGTCCTGAAGTTTTATGTGGGGAAGGAGCTGAACTGTTAATCTGAAATGCAGTTTGCAGTTGAAAAAAAAAAAGCAGAATGGCATATCGCAAATAAATGGTGTAAAACTGTTTTACATATTTTTATTTCTCTCCCTTTATTATTTTCAGTGATCACTGTCACATTCAGAGTGTGGAAAGTGATAGTTCCATTATCTTTGCTGACCTTACTTCACAAGAAAAGAAGTCCTGTGACAATACCAGTCTTAGAAATCTGGGTAGTGGATCAGTGCAGAATATGGATGTTGGGAATGGTTTTACAAACAGTGATAGTAAAGAGTGTATGAAACCAAATAAATGTGAATTATCCATAGAACTAAAAGAAGACTCTGTAAGTAGTGTTAGCAGTAGATCAACTGATGTGAAAAATCATTTGGCGTGGGGACCTCATTCTAGTCTGGATCAAGATGCTAGCATTGGAAGTCAGTCCTGCACTGAAGAAGGCTCCAAGAATGACGTAGCTCTCTGTGGAGAGTTCGAGGTAAATACAGTTCTCCGTAAATATACTTATCTGCTGTCTAATTTAACAGTGTTTGTGAAGTGGAGTTTGGTAGGCAGAGGAATGGTTTATAATGATAAACTTTAAAAAATTGAAATGCCTGCAATTACAGCCAAAAATACAGACAGTTTTTACTTAAGTGGGTAACCCATTACAAGGGAAGCTGACCAGAGGAGCTGGCAAAAAGCAAACAAAGTTTCCATGTGTTAGTCATTTTGGGTCCTTTCAAAGTACTTACAGGAATAAAAAATACTACTCCTGAATATAAAAACCAAAAATATTTAACTTGAATTTCTTCAGCGTTCAGTAATGATGGCTAATTGACATGTTAATGATAAAAGTGTCTAGGTGTGTAATGTGGTGCCTGGACGGTGTGGGATTACATGTTGAAAAGAGAGAAGCAAATTTGGGCAGGCAATCACCATATGCCTGCGCTTCTAAAACTTTGTTGGCATTCATACCACTGAATTGTTCTGTATAGCCCAGCCAGCGCTGGAATGCTTCAAGATTTTGCTATCATTTGGAGTTCCTTCTTGCAAGAAATCAAGGATTTTAAAGGTGTTTGAGTTGTCCATGTTACCAAACAAACTGGTACATTATCAGAAACTGAGTATGAAGTTACATATTCATGTTAATAAATCATAAGATTACATATCAATAGGTTGAATTTTTTTGCTCTTTTATAGTCATTTACACTATTTTTTTAAGCCAGCATGAACCTCTGTTCAGTATGTCTAGAAGCTTTTAAACTCTAATGTGAATATTAAGGTATGTAGCTGGCTGTTCTGTTAGCTTTTATCATACAACAATTGTTAAAATAGGAGGAACAAGGGGAAAAAACCAAAACCCACCCCAAGCTAGATAGCAGCGTTGCATCTGCTTCTTGAACACAGTATATTAGTAATGCTGTATTTGTTGTCATTTTGGTGTCTTTTTTGTGTGTGTGTGTGGTGGGTTTTTTGTGTGGTTTTTTTCAATAAAGAAATTTTGGATTTATTAGCTTTAAAGAAAATAACTAAGGAAATACTGTTCTTATTACAGTGGCAAAATCATGGACCATTATTTTTCTGTTAGGTGGAGTATCATTTGATGCTTCATATACAAATGCAACTGTGTGAAATATCCTTGTGGGATTGGATTGTTGACCGTAATAAAGGATGCAGCGAGAGAACAGAGGAAAATTCCAGTAAGATTTATTACTGTCTTCAAAATTTACTTATTCATTATAATGCAAATATGTCTTTATTCCTAATTGGAAGCCTACTTGCCTGATTTTGTTTTACTTCAGCAGCTTATAATATGGATCTTCATCATTACGTTCTTTATTCTCTTAATCAAATAGCAGCTGGTATTGAATCTCTGTAGGATAGATGTTGGTAAAAGAGATTGAAGTTCATGAGTTTTAGACAACTGTGTAAAAAAGAATGAGTGTATGCCTGAGGCATAGTTGTTACCTGGAGAGATTTGGGCCTGGGCAATACTACTTACATGGAATAGACTTTTTATTGACAGAATGTGCTGCTTCTCAGTAAGCTATTTAAGTAATTGAAATTTTGCTTTGGTAGTAGTTTTGCTGCTACAAAATAGAGCTCTTCACAGGCTAATTTATCTGCTCTGGGAAACAAATACATCTTTTGTTCCAGAGAAGTTACAACATCCTGCATAGATTCATAGAGTACCAGGTTGGAAAGAATCTCAAGGATCATCCAGCCTTTCTTGGGAAAAGCACTGGCTAGATAAGATGGCCCAGCACCTGTCCAGCCGAATCTGAAAAGTGTCGCGTGTTGGGGATTCCCCACTTCCTTTGGGAGATTACTCCAACAGCTCTTTGTTCTTGTTGTGAAAAATTTTCCTCTTCTGTCTAATTGGAATCTCCCCAGGAGTAACTTGTATCCATTACCCCTCATCTTTTTCATGTGACTCCTTGTAAAAAAGGAGTCTCCGTCGTCTTTTGTCTTAAGCTTGTTGTTAAGAACAAATTAACTTTAAAGTTTTAAAATTTCTTCTGAAAACTCCTGTGCAAGCTAATTTGTCATTAGTTTAAGGAATCTAACATTTACTTTGCTTGGGTGGCCAGAGGGGTTCTCATGGCCCAATATCAAGCTGTCTTCAGTAAGCGTTGACATTTGGAAGAACTGTTCTAATGCTCTTAAAGCGTTAGAGACGTTCCTTTCCCTGGGGTGGTTGTATAAAAAATGCATATGCTTAAGAGATTGTAAGACATGAACTGTATGATTAATGTTTTATCTTAGTTTTAATCACTATTAAGATGTACCTGCTCTCTTCAGTCATGGTTTAGTAGCTGTCAGCTGACTTCTACTAATCCCTCTTGTAATCGTAGTCTTTTAGCTTTCATAAGCCAAAAGATGATGTTACTGGAGCATTTGACCTTGCACAATGCTGATTTCACACATTTTCACAAGAGACAGGAGAGGAAGGGTGAATGCTATCATAGGTTAGACATTAAGAAACAGAAACCCAAGCAGGAGTAAATGGCAAGTGTTTAAAGTGGCAATAGATGTGTTAGACCTGGGTCATTAGAGTAGGAAGACAATGTAGTTTCATAAAATAATAATGGGAAATGATAGAGAAAGTGAGATGGTAAGTTTATTTGGGACAGCTACAGCCAGAGGAGTCTGGGGAATTTCAGAGGGTAGCACAACAGCAGGATTAGGATCCAAAAAGGAAGGGTGCAAATCAGTATAGAAAATGTATCATTAAGTAAATTAGTATGATTTTATCTGGAACAGTATTTTTCATTCTAATTCAGCGCTTACATGGAAGTAAAAAGTTTGTTAAATTCATAAGCGAATAACTATCTGATGGGGTTTGGAGGAATCTTTTCAGGCAGACATGTTCATGTGCCTACTATCCTAAGAGAAGCATGGGAAATTCAGTTTTTAAACTCTGCTCATTCTGTTAAAAATTCCTTCCATGTCACAAATAAACAGAATTCCACAAGACATACCACCATAAACTTAAATAACTCGGTAAAATTTGCCAAAATAATTCAGATTTTAAATTGTTTCAAGGTCCATACCATCTTGTGGATGTCCGCTGGACAATGAAAATTTTTCAGGAGTTACTGGAAGGAGTATGTTATATCCACAGCATGGGAGTGATGCATCGAGACATTAAAGTAAGTTCATCAAGTTATTACTTGAGGTTGAAGAAAACAAAGATAACTTACATTATGGGAGAATGAAAACAACTTTCCATTTGAGCTGACCTGGACTCTTAAGCATTTTTAGCCATGTTACATATGAAAAAGTACATTGTCCTGCTATACCAGGACTGTGCTTTCTTTATATAAGCATAGTACCCAGTTACATTGACTTACAAGTTAATTATGATTAAGCGCGGGAAATGTTTTCTCCTTTGTGAAGTGATTTTCCTGTCCTGAACAGGAATGGTTAGCTTGGTTTTGTTTTGTCTTGGTCTTTCCTTACCCAAGGTAGGACCAAAATTACCCAATTACATTACTGTTCTGCAAATGTCACATTTCTGATTTAAAAAAAAAAAAAACCTACTTCCCACTAAATCTTTGTTTTTCCTGTTTTGCTTTTCATTTTTCCTAGATCCTTCATGTATGGTCTTTCTGCCCAAATGGCGTTGCTAACACATAATTTGGTATCAGCTATGACTGTTTTTTTTTTTTCTCTTTCATTAGTGGAAGTGTTAAATATCTTATACTTACGAAACACTGGATTTTATAGACTTCAAAACAGCTCAAATTTTGTAATTGTTCATATAGATAAATTTATACTGTCTTGTTTTGTAGCCCAGAAATATCTTTTTATATGGATCAGATCATCATGTAAAAATAGGAGACTTTGGGTTAGCCTGCAAAGACCTTCTTTGGGATGACGCAGACCAGTGGTTTAAGACAGAAAGGATAAATGGTAAGAGAAAAAAACTTAACCAGTTCCAGTGTTTTAAGTTTGTGATATTAAAACCATTAAAAATTAAGTGAAATCATAACAATGTAACATTAACTAAGTCTAAATTGCCTTTTTAAAGGACTGACACACACTTCAGGAGTGGGGACTTGCCTCTATGCCTCACCAGAACAACTGCAGGGATCTCATTATGATTTCAAGGTAGAGCGTTTGGGTTTTTTTTTTCCTATTAACTCATGATGATAGATAATGGGAATAAAACAAGCCTTTCAGTAGGTAAATAGGTAATAATTGGGTAAATACATGAATATTCCTCCTACTGTTATTCCGAATGTTTTTGTTGGGAGCATGAATTTCAACTTTGCCTTCTAGTTTGCTACTACTGCAAAAACTGCATTTTTTAAGATAATCTTGAGGGATATATAGATTTGAATTTATGTTCCTTTAGTAGGGTCATGATCATGAAACTTGGTTGTCATGGAACTTCTTAGTATCATGCATTTTTAATGAGAAAAAGAAATCTAGTAAGTAACTAAAAATAGCAGTTATCACAGAACTTTCTCTTCACCCCGTTACCAGTCAGACATGTACAGCATGGGTGTTATCCTGCTAGAACTCTTCCAGCCCTTTGGAACAGAAATGGAAAGAACAGAAGTTCTTATACATTTAAGGAATGGCCAGATTCCTCATACTTTCTACAAAAAATGGCCTATTCAAGCCAAGTACGTTAAACTTCTTACCAGTTGGAGATCAACAGAGAGACCAAGCGCTGCTCAGCTTCGTGAAAGTGAACTATTTCATAGCACGGAACATGTAAGTTATGCCAATAGCCTCAGCCTTTACAGGATAAAGAAAATGCCCTTTGTTTCCCTGCCTCTGTTATGGTTGTTTTGTTTTTAACGTGAGAGGACTGTGTGATTGAGACTTCTTTTCCTGATAACAGTATTTAGGCCACTGTATTAATCTTTCTGGTGTATTTCCAATGAGATCAGTAAGTATAGGTAACTTTATGAAGACAGGACAGTTGATTTGCGTGCAGCTTGAGGTATTTTTACAGGCCAGAAAAGTTTTTGAAGCTTTTCATTAGCTTTGCAGAATCTTTTTAACATTTTCCCTTTCCTTGCCACAGTTTGTGGATTAAGTTGTAGTATCAGATACACAGAATAGCTGTGGTGCCGCAGAATGTGTCTGGGGTGGGTTGCAAACACAATTCAAATGGGTTAATAAGGTTTTATCTGTGCCTGTCTATAAGTGACGTAAACTGACTCTCATTTTCAGGTTATTTCTAACCTACAACTAAAGGTGAGACAGCAAGAGGAAGAAATAGAGAAACTGAGAGAGAGAATAAGATTGCTTTCTGAAGAACGAGGTGAACACATGAGCCTAGGTACTGAAGAACGAGGTGAACATATGAGCCTAGGTTCTCCTGTTTAAGCACAGGAAGAACTAACCCCTACTGTATGCCAAGTTATATAAAAATGTTTCTTTTTTTACATAAATATTTAAATGCATTTTTATTTTGCTGTCTGTTCTTTAAAGCTATTCATCTTTTTGTCTTCATTCAGCCCCCAGTCAACAGAAAGGATTCATGGTGCACTTAGCCTCAGTGTGATGTAATTTGTACAAATAAGCATTGAGGATACAGGGAAAAATAGAAGGAAGAATTAGGAGTTGAGCTTGTATTTACACTGGACTACTTTAGATAGTTTGTAATCATTAAACAAACATGCATGTTATCCATGTTACACAGAAGGGAAGTCACACCCAGAAGGTAGCTGTAATGTTTTTATTGGTTTTAGAATTCTGTCCAATTGTTGTACTTGAATACATCTCAGAAAGGACTCAGACCACTACAGCAGGCAGGCAGGAGGTGGAAGAAGATTAAAGTTTCACCATTATGAAGAGTACAGGCTTACTTTAGTAGCTTCATAACAGAGCTGAAAGGTGCCAGGTTCTCACACGACTTCATCCATTTCTGCACATTGGCTGGGGCAGCGTTCGCGCTCCCCGTCTGCCGAAGCGCACACCACGCAACGATGTCTGCTACGGTGAGTTCATTTCCCACCAACCACGTTGTCTTGCCCAGGGCAACATTCATTGAACGCAAGACTGCTCCTTTTTCCTTACTGCTGCCTTCCTTTAGCTGGAAGATGGCTGTATCAACCCAGCTGTCAATCAGAGTTGAAGTAACTGCATTGTACTTCTGGCCAAACAGGGAAAAGAGAAATCTAGCGATGTTCCCCTCTCCTTCAATGGGGCACATTGTTTGAATGCTAAACTTCATCTGCGGTTTTGGAACTGAAATAAATTAAAAAAAAGTGAATACCACACAGTAGAGAAGTTAAGTGTAATGGCAACTCTATGATGTATTTTATGTGGGATGCCAGCAACACAATGATGAATTAATTTTCAGTTTTCTTAGTCTAGGCATGAACCTGAGGTAAAAGCGTGACCTTTTGCAAACCAGACCAACCTCCCACTTCATTTCTATTCTAGTTAACTTATTTGTAGACACTGAAAAACTCTTCTGTAAAAAAAAATCCTGCAGGTACGATCAACCATGTAAATGCCACGTGTGTTTTAATGGCAGTAACCACAAATAACAATCCTCCTCCCCTGCTGTCCCATCGTTGTTCAGGGCTGCAAAAAGAGAGGCAAACTCTTCTCTGCAGTATGCATCCGCCCTGTGTCAGCACAAAGACAGCAGAGCATCTCTTGTAAAGGTTTTATAGCACAAATTTAATTTTCTCATTTATTGTAAAATACTGATCTACACGATAACTTAATTCTTACCATCCTTCCAAATAAGAGTAAAGCCCAGCTGATACTCATGACGTGGCTGCTTCTTAGTCTGCTCCCCAAAGCATTTCAAGAGGTTTTCTGGCACACTTTTCACTGATGAATGTGTGTGAACAGCTGATAGTATTTTATAGCGCTCACAAAGCAGACTGTGTAGTACTAATAACGACAGCGGAGGTTGAGAAGGATTCGCGTTGATTACTATGTCTTTCAGGGCACCGTAATCCTGAAGGGAAAGTAAAATATGCAGCAGATAAGACACATTCCAGATCAGACTGTGAAGCTGTGGAGTTTTCATCTGACACCAAAATGTACATGGTCATGCATGGGTATATCTGAAAATTTCATTAGATTCAAATAATTAAAGTTTAGACATTTAAAAGCTCTTTAAATATTTAACATCTTCCTTCCTCAACATATAATTCAGGAATGCAACTGAGGTAAAGTCTAGTCCAATCTGAAGCCAGTTTATTCCAGTTAGGAGTAAACACAAAATCAACTGTCATAATTTCAAAATTAACTGTTCTATGTTGGAATTATATCCAAATGAGAATATATTGGAGTTAGTATTTATAAATGTTTGTGTCTATAATCTGCATGCCCAAGATTAAATGGTAGCTCTAGGTTATTTGTAAGGATATGACTTGAATATTGAGCTCTGAGTGTCCCAGGTTTTAATGCCGCCCTTCCAAGCCTGAGAGCAAAGACAGAACCTATCCCTGGATGTGTTCAACTAAACCTACCTTTCCAAGCATCAGGTCTAAGTCTGCTCTATTTGCTGTCAAAGGAGAACATTCATCAGTCTGAATGATGTCAGTTACATCAAAGTCAGCATCTGGGGTTTGTATCATCTTTGAGAGACCATCCACAGCACTCTTCAGTTCATACAAGCGTTTCAGAATCTCCTCCTGGCGGGATTCAAGTGCTTGAAGGGACGGGTCAGCCTCTTCCTACAGGAGAGGAAGAAACAAGGTCACGTTAAGGTCCACTCAACTTAAAGTAGTCCACAGCTCACTCAACAGTTTAAACACATAAATAACTGGAACATCACGGAATGCTGTCAACCAAATTATCAACATTTCCTTCTTTCAGTCTAATGGATAAAGAGATAAGCAGGAAGGTGCCCAAGTGAATCTTGATCCCCACTTACACAGTATTCCCAAAGACGAGACACAGAAACACCTCTTAAGTGACCATTATTTGGCTACAACATAATTCTGTGAAGTAAAAACCACTCTCAGAGGAGACCGGTAGTTAATATTTTGCTGTTGCAGTGGGACAGCATATTAGTATTCCTGGGAAATTCTGCCCCAAGTCTATTCCTACCTGGTAGGAGTCAACCAGGTTAACGTAAAGTGCTTTTTGGCATTTTTGCCTTATTTATGAAAGAATTAACGGAGACTGGAAATAGCGGGTGTGTCGCCGGCTAATTCTTCTCTCGATGGCAGAACAGGAAGCAGAGCCGAGCCAGCAGCGAGGATGTAGCAGGAAGGGACAAGGCCTGCGGCGACAACTGCAGGGCTCTCCGCCTACGGCCGCTTGGACATCCGAACTGAGGCGGAGCCACACGCGAGAGCCCAGAAAAGCCAGGCTGAGACTTACCAGCGGCTTTAACAATGCTACACAGACACTGCTGGAAAACCCGAGCTTATTTACCCGGCAACGAGCCCCCGACAAGCGAGGAGGAATCGGCGCTACCGCGCCCCTCCTGCGGGCTCCCCGGCGCCGGAAGCTTGCCCAGCCCCCGGCCGGAGCAAACGCCGGCCCAGCGCGGGCAGAGGCCGGCCCGCCAGGCTCCCCGGCTGCGCGGCCCCAGGCGCCGTCCCGCTGCCCACGGCCGAGGCCGCCGGGGCGAGCGCTGCGGGCCGCGGCCTGAGCAGGCCTGGCCCCCCCAACGCCCCCCATGGCGGGCCCGCCCGCCCCTTCCTCGCTCCTACCTGCGGCGGCGGCGACGCGGCGGGCGAGGGGCTGCGGTGCAGGTTGGGCAGGCGGTACATGCAGACGGGCAGCTGCTCCGCCAGCACCTCCCCGCCGACCCTGTGGAAGGGCCTCACCTTGTACATGGGCATGGCGGCACCGGCCCGCACGGCGCACCCGCTGCCGGCCCGCGGCGGGCCCGCCCACCGGCCGCGCCCATTGGGCCAGGCGGGACGGCGGAGCTTTACTGACTCACCCGCGAGCCAATGCGCGCCGGCGGCTGCCGCACCGCCTCCTTGTCTCCTTTCTATTGGCCGGCGTGAGCCATGGAAGCTTTAAGCGAGTCTCCATAGGGCAAAAGGTGCAGCTGCAGTTCTGGATTGGATGGCCCCACTGACCAATTGGTGTTGAGGGAGATGAAACTCAGTTTAGGAGTGGTGGGCTCTTTTCTCCAGCAGCCAATGACTGGGCGGGGGCGGGGCCTGCGGGAAGGGGTGCCGGAGGGCAGGACGGCGCGGCCCGCTGGGTCCTGATGGAGGTGGCTGGGCCCTGGTGAGCGCTGGCCCCGCTTGCGGCCGTGGGGGCCGCCCGCGCCGTCCTGCCCTGCCCTGCCCTGCCGGGGCCGCCTCTCCTCTTGGGAGGCTCAGGGCCTCGCTGGCCCCCCGTGGGCCGTGCCCTGGCCCCTGGCGCAGTTGCGGCCTCCTCGGCCGCCACTGCCTTCTGGGTTCCCGCCTCTCCTCCTCCCTTTGCTGGGGAAGCCTGTGGGACTTCTTGGGTGTCGGTGTTCCGCCTCGCCCCCGGGGGCCGGTCGCCCTCGCTTGAGAGCGCGGGGAGCCCGTACCGCCTGCTTACCGCTACCGCCTTTTCTCCTCTCTCTCAAGCCGACAGCCCGCCCCGGCCATCAAAGCCATCGACCGCAAGTCCGTCCATCGGATCTGCTCGGGACAGGTTGTGCTGAATCTTGGCACCGCGGTGAAAGAGCTGGTGGAGAACAGCCTGGATGCTGGAGCTACCAACATCGGTAACCTTTTCATCGTCATTTCATTTCATAGACTTCTCAAGTACTTCTTTTTTTTCCTCAAAACAGAACGTAATACTGACTTCTCCGTGCAAATACTTTCTGTTTGGGCCAAGCATGTTTGCGGTGCTTTTACCCTCGGATAAATAAAGCATTTTGATTCCCAGGCTTCAGCTGGGCCCCTGGAAGCATGCGATTTTTGTCCGTGGTGTTTTATTTGTAGCCCTTTTTGCTACTCCATAAGGTGTGTGGTCTGTACAGCAGATGGTTAAAGCAGGGTTGCAGTTTCCAGAGCTGCCAGGAGCTGTTACAATTGTGAAGATTTCTTTTCAGGTAAAAGTGCAATGAAGTTGAATTATCTGTAAGTCCGGGCTGATTTGCATTAGATTGCTCTGTCGTTTGACAGATAGGAGCATTTTTGTTGTTCAAATTGGACGTAGAAAAACTTACCTGGTAAAGTAACTTCGGGTACAAAATTATGTCTGAATATTGTATATAAGCATGCAGAATTAAAAGACTTTATTACTCAATTTTGTAGATATAAAACTTAAAGATTATGGAGCAGAACTGATAGAGGTTTCAGATAATGGCAGTGGAGTGGAAGAGGAAAACTTTGAAGGCTTGAGTAAGTTAACCTTTTTGCATAATTTATATTTAGAAATTTTGAAAGCATGTTTTCAGTGAGATAGTTACCCTTTTTTCTCAGCAGTTTTCCTAAGTTTAATAATTTTTAACAGATACTTGTCTTTTACATAATGCATGCCTGACCTGCAAGACTTGGGCAAAGCTGCACTGGACTTCTGTAGAGCACTTGTGGGTATTGTTCTTGTAGCTCAGGAGTAGTCTTTAATTTGATTGCTTATTTAAGTGGAAATAAATATGAAAATAATTATAGAAGAGAAGGCCCTGTAAGTGTTCGTTTAAATTCATTCATGTTAAGCCATGAGTCATTGTTGAAGGAGTCAAGGTTTGTGAAAGTGACCGATTTTGAGAGGGGACTTAGAAAGTTGAGGCTTTGCTGAAAGGGAACGGACATTTCATGGCTGACTGTCAAATTTTCCATTTGCTAGTTTTAAATTGCACAAACTGGGAGCAGAAACATACTACCCGGTCAGTGTAACTAGCCATTGCAACAGAAATGCCCTCTGTTTTTTTTTTTCTTTCACGTAATTACTGGAGATGTCTTTCACCATAAGTTACTGCTTGGTAACTTTGTGTGTTCACAAAGGTTTGTGAACTTTGTGTGTTTCTCCTGCTGTTCCAGGACAGTGAAAGCTCATGGATGCTGCTACTAACTGAGTTGGTTACCTGGTGACTGGTGCTTGCACTGGTTGTGTAGAGTGAGTCCCCTCAGCTGAGGTCATGGTGGAATAGGCTTATGCCTGCCCACTACGTACCATGCACAGCACTGCAGGGTAAAATCTGTGACAGGTACATCAGGGGCAGAGGCAGGTCCTGTGTTCTGCTTTGAGGCATCTTGTAATGCATATACCAATAACGCTGTATGAATTGGGGGTGTAATTATGGAATAACAGGTGTATCTAAGGATTTTAAAGCAATCTTGCTGTATAGGAAAAGAAAACATTAAGTATTTAATTATTTTGTCTGCAATAATTACATAAAATACAATGAATAATACAGAAGTGGTTTTGCTTCTTGATATGCATGTAAAATCTCCTTGCATGCACCAGTGTCACTTTGAAGTGAAATATGTATATTTTTAATATCTTTTTCCAGCTTTGAAACATTATACATCAAAGATACAAGATTTTTCTGATCTAATACATGTTGAGACATTTGGGTTTCGAGGTGAAGCTCTGAGTTCACTGTGTGCATTAAGGTATTAATATTAAACTTCTTATTAGTAGAAAGTTACTGTATGCACAAAAATAACTGAAGCCAACTTTTCAGTTTATGATTATTGATAAAATGAGGCTTTGGAAACTTCCAGTTCCTTAACGGTAGGTCAATTTTGAGCAGAAAGTTGCATGACATCCTGAGTCCTTTCCAACCAAAATTATTCCATGATTCTAAGCATCTGATATTGTTGTACGATTCTAAGCACCCGACTGGACCTTTTATTTACAAAATTGAGTGTTACTTCAATATACAAATCTTTGCAGGGCGTGTGCTTGTGTAAGTGTTTGATCCTTTGATGTAAAGCACTCTAGTATCTAAGTGCTGTGTTGGCTAGGCTGTAATTCGTTAAAACTGTATTTAAACTCCTCCCAGACATTTGAAATAGCCCAGATTCTGTACACACTTCTGTGCATTGAGAATATGTCATATATTCGTATGAGGAATGTAGTGTGCAGCAAAGCCAGGCTTTAACATTGCATTTTATAGAAGAAGAATGAAAGGGATACAACTAAAAATGTTTGCTTTGTGATTAGGAAAATGTTATGTTACCCTTCAGGTATATTTTTAGTTGGTTGTGGTGAAGGGTTAGTTTTAATTAAATGAATAGTGTGGATGTAGTTTCTATGCCTGATTAGGTTGTGAGGAATAAAGAGGAAAATATGGTGCTGGGTGAGTCATTCTGTTGCCTCTTTCCCTCCACTAGTGACGTTACCATTTTTACCTGTCATAAGTCTGCGAAGGTTGGGACTCGTCTGGTATTTGATCACAATGGTAAAATTACTCAGAAAACTCCTTTTCCACGACAACAGGGAACAACTGTTAATATACAGCAGTTGTTTTATACTTTGCCAGTGCGGCATAAGGAATTTCAAAGAAACATTAAAAAGGTAGGTTATATCAGAAATTACTGATTCAAAGAAGTGTCATACTCCAGAATTTATTCACTACCGAATGATACTCAGTTCTCTGTAGAATACATTGATTTTGTCAGACTGTTTCATGCTTGTCTTACATCTTCATCAAATAAGAAAGCTGTCTTCCTGTACGCTTTCCTCTTCTGCTCTACAATAATTGGGTTTAAAGTTACATTCTCAAACGTTCAGATTTTGAAAAGAATCAACAGCACAATCACTTTTGTGTTTTATAAAATCAGGGACTTCTGTGTTATGACTATCAATCTTATAAACATACTCTTTGTTTTTAAATACGCTATTTTTTACATGTATTTTTAGAATTTAGTTTGTAAATATTTAAAAAATATTTAACAGCCTACCTTTTTGTGTTACTTGCAAATACTGAATGCTTTGTTTATACATTTTTCTTTTTAAAAGAGACATTTAATATAAATGCTACCTTTCTTTTTTCTTTGATAGGAATATGCAAAGATGGTGCAGGTGTTGCAGGCATACTGTATTGTTTCAAAAGGAGTGCGGATTAACTGCACTAACCAAGTTGGCCAAGGGAAAAAAAGCTCTGTGGTATCAACTACTGGAAGTCCTAGCTTAAAGGAAAACATTGGAGCAGTATTTGGGCAAAAACAGGTATTACGTTTATTATTGAAAAGAGAGATAATGTAGCTGTATAGATAAATTAATAAATAGAGGGGATGTAGGAAACCTTTGAAACCGTAAAGAGCATGGAGCATGTGTTGGCTTGTAGCACACCCTGCAGGTTGAAAAAGGAGTAACAGTGCAGCCTCCAGACTATCTTGTTTTCTAAATCTGCTCAGAGATGTTTTGATGGAAGAGAAATGATTTAGCAGATAGAGTTACTGCTTATAAAACTGGCTCCAGACAGATACTGAGCTGGTGTACCACCCAGCTTCTGAAGCTTTGCAATTTTGAAAATTGGTACAGGCACCAAGGTCTGTATGTGACAAGAACAAGCAATTTAAAAGATCCTAAAAATGGTGTGATGTGAAAGTCTTAATTGAGGAACAGAAAATTGGTGTTTCGAGTTTTTGCAACCTCTTCCTGTGAAACTAAGTTTCGTTAGTGTTCTGGTTAACCTTTAAATGGGATTGCAGGCAGCCTTTGTAGAGGTGTGGACTGTCATGCTTTCTAAATACTAGCTATAAAAATAATTGTTATCCTCTGGAAGAAAGCAGAAATGAAAAAAAAAAAAAACTCACCATAAAAACATCCTTCCTACAACTGTATATTACAACCATGAGGAATATTAAGTGGTTGATGGCTCTTGGTTGTTGATAAGCACTGTGCAGTGTCTGTGTAGAGATTTCAAAGCCTGTTCATGCTGTGGCTGAAAGATGAGATGAAAGATGGAACTTTGTCTTGCCACATAGCAATGAACATAGCTGAAAATTCAGTGGTATCCAAAGAGAATATTTAGCTTATAGCCCGCTTATATAATATCCAAATACTTAGGGTAAAATCAGTGGAAGATGCTCTAATTACAGAAAAATAATAGCAGCATGATTGGAAAAATGTTTTTTGGTAAATGTATCTGTAATTAGGCAGCTTGTGATTCCAATAATGTATCTTTTCTAATAGTTTTACTATTCTTTCAAAATTCTGTTCTTCTATTAATCTTTGTCTTTTGCTTTTGTGTAAAACTTGATTAGGTTGTAGGTATGTAGCTGGAGAGTCTAAATTGTGTCAATCATTTTGTTGTTCTAAGTACATTTTAGGGTAAGGGTCTGTAAAATAACTAAGGCAAGAGTAGTGATATAAAAAGATATCACTCATTAAGGTGGTGTTTCTGTTTCTCAGTAAGCAGTGCTACTGTCTTCTAGTAGGCTTAGGTGTTTTAAATATTTGTCTTGGTCAGCCAACTTGAAAAAACCCACACCATTTTATCAAAGAGATTTTTAAGGCTAATAAATAGCAATAAAATAGAAGGAAGAACTCTATAGAGGTTTAATATTTCACATCTTTTTTTAAAGTTGCAGACCCTCATTCCTTTTGTTCAGCTACCTCCTAATGAAGCTGTTTGTGAAGAATATGGACTCAATGCTACTGACATGCCACAAAATCTTTACAGGTAATTAGAAAAGTACAACCCGCTGCTGCTGCTGGCATTTTACTGTAACCCAAAATTTTAAGTGTGGCGGTTAATAGTATTAAAAATAACTAAGAAGAGCATAGCAGTTATACAATTTGGGAAAGACCATCGCTTGATTTTAGAAGTTAATTCAGGACTAAGATGTTGCCAGTCAGATGAGTGGGAAGAGCAAAGCTGCTATTCCTTGTGAGATAGTTAATATTACTGTAGTCTTCTGCGGAGTGTCACCTTTGAGCTCTGAGTAATTGGATGGATGAATTGTATCAGTTGTTTATACCTGTATTTCTTCAGTAGCATTACTGAGAAATGGTCTGAGGTGAATGTGAATTGGTTTAAGTAAATTACCCTTTACTTAAAGTGTACTTTTAAAAATCTCTCACTATACATGAGATCAGCAAATAGATGTATCGATCTGACCAGTGACAGTTCACAACTGACCTCTCTTCTGCCTTGGAGCAGAAAAATAGCAAATGCCGCTTCTTTTGAATCAGAGTGAGATACTTTTTCAATTATCTGATGCCTTTTTGGAGCTGAACATCTAGCCTTTGTCAGATAAGGAAGTGGGAGAGGAAACACATGCATATATTTCCTGATGCTCTCTGTATAATAGTGTTTCTTATAGCGCCTTATAAAATACTCTTCCATTAAATATGCTCAGAATCAGAAAAAATTATTTTGCTCATCGATTTTTCCTCCTTCTATTATTATTATTCAACAGTATTACAGGCTTCATTTCTCGTTGTGATCATAGTGTTGGAAGGAGTACAACAGACAGACAGTTTTTCTTTATCAATCAACGTCCATGTGACCCAGCAAAGGTAAGGTTTTTATTTTTCTGACATCACAAGTGCTGACTTACTTCTTTTACATTCCCTGAAAACCACTGGATTAGTAGCTGATACGTATATTTGTGGCTTGATTGCTGCAAGTTTGTGTCTCAATTTTTTGTCTTCATGGTGTCTGTGTGAACAAAAGCTCAATCATAGGAGATAAGATTTAGTACATTAATTGTTTTGAAGGGGGTTAACTAGCACATACTGGTGGGAAATAGATAAGAGCATTGACATTTACTGCTTTTTTCACCTTCTCTGCAGGTTGTCAAGCTTGTGAATGAAGTTTATCACTTATACAACAAACACCAGTATCCATTTGTTGTCCTTAACATTTGTGTAGATTCTGGTAAGTTGTGAATAATTTTCAGTAACTTCATCAAGGGCTGTAACTTAATTGAAGAATAAATTATATTTATTTAGAGAATATTGCAACTTTTATCTATTTGACTTCCTGCATAGCGGTAAACTTTTTGATCTACAGTTGGTGAAGAAGAGATAGTCTAGCTATTTTTTTTCCCTTCTACTTTTTCTATACTCAAAAGGAACTTCTTACCTCAAGTAAGGAGAAAAAGGCAATCTTGTGATTAGCTTAAATGCAAAACAACTTATACCGTGTTATTGCACAGAATTAGCTTCTGTTTTGTTTGCTGGAATGTTGATAAAGTTAAAAGTTAAATTTGCAGATAAACTGTGACTGCTAATTGTGGCTTTGATTTTAATCCTGTGAAATAAAAATGGAGGGTGAAAGGGCAGAAAACTTTGATCCAAAGCTGGAGTTTTTATTTTATTTTTCGTTTATAATCAGGTGGTTTTTCTTTTTTCTTAGAGCATATTGACATCAACGTAACTCCAGACAAAAGGCAAATTTTACTTCAGGAGGAAAAGCTTTTATTAGCAATTTTGAAAACTTCTCTGATGGACATGTTTAGTAGTGATGTTAACAAACTGAATGTCAATCAGAAACTTCTGGACATTGGAGGTAGGACTCAAAATGTCAGTTTCGTATACGATAAATGATAGAGAATTGAAAATGGAAAAATGTGGTTTTAAAAACCCAAAGAATAAATTTTTTTTAAAGTCTAGCTATTAATTAATGCACCTGTCAAGGCAGATTTTTCGTGTATTGCTTACATTGGAAGATTGTTCTTGACATAAAATAATAAAGGAGGACCCTTAGTTATTAAGTGATTGTTAGGCAAGTTATGCATGCCAGCACAGCAAGATTTACAGTCAACATTGGGGGGGGGGGAACCCCACAAAATTAATTGATAATCCTTGAAAAATATTTATCCCAAGATATTGGAAGAGATCTATGTTTACTTTAAATGTCCTTGAGAAAGTATGGATAAGGTGTTGTAAATAAAATCTGAAATTTGAGTATGAGTTTATAGGATTTTTATTCTTTTATGACAACTGCAGAAATTGCTGCTTCTCTTGTGACTGTATAATCTTTAAAAATTGCTTTTCTGTGTTAACACCACCTCATTCTCCTGGTTTCTTTCAGTGGAACCACTTTTAATTTTCTTTGTTACTGATGTATAGATTCAGTTGTAGCCTGATTCTTACTGTTATTTTAAATTAATCGTTTGTAAAATACATGTCGGACTGTCAATTTGCGAGGTTGAAGTCCTCTAATTATCTACAAATCACATATACTCCAGGTATCCCTTGTGGCAGCTCCTTAACACCTTGACTTTTATAGTGACCATTAAAGTGTTAGAGCAATCCACTTTTCATTGTGTCACTCGGTCATTAAACTCTTCTGATAATAAAAATAAACGTGCTGATTGGAGTGGTTGCTGTTCCAGTTTAAAGAGAGATGACAGGACTGTTAAGGTTCTTAAAGAGATAACGGCTTGTTTGTTGGATGTCAATGCATTTTGCCCTATACTTAGTCATTGAAGCTTAAGGGCTCCTTTGAGGAGTTTGCTATTTTTCTACCTCTCTTTTTATTCCCTTTACTAAAGCACATAATTTAATTCATGTTTCCAGGTAACTTAGAATCTTGAAATTAGTCTTTATTCTGGTTTTATTAGGCAACTTGAAGAAGACACTTCCTGAAGATACAGAAAAGCCTCAGGTAGAAATGACACCTGACTCTGAGACTGAAAGTCCACGTGGTGAAGGAAAAAGAGTAATGACTCTTGCCAGGTTAAGGGAGTCATTCTCTCTCCATCAAACGACAGAGAGTAATTTTCAAAGCCCTAAAAGGGTAAAACAGCAGCACAGCTCCCCTCGACAAATGCCACTTGATACCACCTGGAGTACTGTAAAGACTCAAAAGGCTGTCTTGGCTAAGTCTGGGAGGTGTCATAAGATAGACTCAAAGATGTCAGTTCCAAGCAGATATTTGAAAAAATTAGAAGATAATGCAGATTCTGGATTCTGTAGCACTTCTGAGTCAGATGCTGGATGTAGCACACCAGAAGCTGGGAGCTGCATCAACAGTGAAAGTGTAATTAATCTTCCTGAAGAAGAACTCTGTAGCTCAGAACAGCTTCAAAATGAGCATCCTGTAACTGTTGGATGTAGTGAGAAGTCATTGGAACGTGATGTTCAGGTCTTGGGCGCTGAACAGAAGTTAAATCAGGTGGAAGACTCGACTAATCAAAATAAATTATCTCAAGAAGCCAATAGTTCTTCCCCAAGAGTAAAATGTTTTAAAAGCAGAAGCTTTAAAAGTGAAGCAGATGACTTCAAGGCAGGTAAATGTCCTGAAGTGAAGACTACTAGGAACTACATGCCAAGTGTTGATGTACTGGTAGAAGTTAAAAAGAAAACTGTGCCGCTTGAATTTTCTATGAAGGTTTTAGCAGAAAAGTTTAAAAAGGTAATGCAGCAACAACAGAAAAATACAGAAACACAAAAGTACAGAATATTTAAAGCGAAAATTAGTCCTGGAGAAAATAAAGTAGCAGAAGATGAATTAAGAAAAGAAATCAGGTATTTTCACCTTCTTAACATATTGTATTCATCCATTAATAAAAAGGAAAAAGATAAGACCTCCTGGGGGATGGGCAGGCAGCTTACATCTACCTGTTAGTTTTGGATATATCTTTTATTTAATGTAGGCCATTAAAATGTCCATATGACAAGTTATTTTACCTGACAGAGCAGCTGTTTGAACTAAGTCCAAATGGAATGTGGAAAAAGACACTAAAAAGGCCACAAATACAGATTTGGCTTAGTTCAGAACTTGTAGTTTGCAGCGTAGTCAGAGAAGCACCACATTTTATGACAGATAAGAACAGTCTGAAAAGAATCCATAACTTAAATTTCTGTCTTGTGAATTTGACATTCGGTCAGACCTGCCTGTGAAAAGAAGTTACATTCAGGTGGTCATTGGACAGTAAAAGTGTGGGATTTGTTAATTTTGGATTGAAAGTGTTAGAAAAGCCTTCTAATTGTGAAAATAAGGCAAATATGTCAGCTGCCTTACTTCAAAACTGTGATGCTTCCATTTAAAATGGGAGAATTCTGAACGAGTCGTCGTGTTCTGCCAGAAATTGCCTCATCAGCCAGAGGCAGATTCCAGACAACTGCTTCACGTTCATATCCTGCTTAAATGGCAGTTGGTTTTTTTGGGTTTTTTTCGTCCTATGTAAAGTGTGTCCTGCAGGAGAGAAAAAGATGTTAAGTTTTACGGTTTAACATGATACATTAAGAAGTGTAATTTATAATCTTTTTATATTTTCTGTATACAGTAAAGAAATGTTTTCAAAAATGGAAATCATTGGCCAGTTCAATTTAGGGTTTATAATAGCAAAGTTGAATTCTGACCTTTTCATAATTGACCAACATGCTACTGACGAGAAGTACAACTTTGAGATGTTGCAACAACACACTGTTCTTCAAGGCCAGAAGCTGATAGTGTAAGTATTTCTAGTGTTTTAACAATAACATTTTTAAAGTTTAATTCAATGTTTTGGAAGCTTATCTGTAATTATATTTTTGTAGCATTCCACACTTTCAGAACACTTAAAACAAAAAGCTGTCTTTCTTTTCTTTGTTTTGAAGAGTCAATCTTCACATGAAAAATAAATTCCACAGATAGTCGTAGCTATGCAGCAAGTCAGTGGTCAGAGAGATTTTTGCAGTGGGCTTATGTTGCAACCCACAGCAAAGTGAAGTGTTTTAATAGAGCTCTGTATTAGCATCTCTGGGTTGCTTCTGAAACCTGTCTTAGGTGGCCTGTGCCACGTGCCTATGCAGTACAATATTTTTCTGTCTCTTTCAGGCCTCAGAATCTCAATTTAACAGCTGTAAATGAAACTGTATTGATTGAAAACCTGGAAATATTCAGAAAAAATGGGTTTGATTTTGTCATAAATGAAAATGGTGAGTGTGGGCCAGAATTACTGCAAGTAAAAGCATTTAACAGTTTCATTTCATTTATTATGTAAAAATATATTTTGGTAGTTATCAAACTTTGGAATAACATGCATTATTGCTGTGTTTTTAAGACTTGTAATTCTGTGGTCCCTTTGCACTATTTAACAAAACATTGTAGGGTATTTACCTCGCCAGATTTTTGTAGAAGTTTCTGAAGACTCTGGAGTCACTGTTTGACTGTGTGGCTGGATGTATATTTTCTGGATGTTACATAAAAATCCTTTTGTTATACTGGTAGCACTTGCAGGTCCAGGCAGGGTCACTGTGTTACCACTTTGGTATCTGGGAAGTTGCTACAGACTTTTTCCATATTCTTCGCTCCAGAGTCTCCAATTTTTGCTTAAAATGCTATTAGTTATCAGTCTTTTATCAATAAAAATCCTTAGTTATTTTGTAGTCATATAACCTCAAAATAGCTTCATAAACCGTTTGTTCTTTGAAATTGCAGGGTTTGTCAGAAATTAGATTTATCTGCTTTTAAGTTTACAAGCATTTTTTTGTTAATGTTAAAAGGGTATCTGGTAGTTACCACTATCACTAATTAATAACATCCATTAAA
Source organism: Coracias cyanogaster (assembly GCA_033124195.1). Lineage (NCBI taxonomy): Eukaryota > Metazoa > Chordata > Aves > Coraciiformes > Coraciidae > Coracias > Coracias cyanogaster. Next base: position 61,103 of record JAVSBS010018046.1, on the reverse strand, counting down.
AGGCTAAATTGAAACTTTTGCATATATGTAGGTCACGTCATATTAATGTATCAAAGCAGTTTCTTAATTTTTCTCTCAATAAAAGGTAATTTTCTGTAATGCTCAGGGGGTTTTATTAATTATTGCAAATCTTTCAGCTCCTGTAACTCAGAGAGTTAAATTAGTATCATTGCCAACAAGCAAAAATTGGACTTTTGGTCCTCAAGACATAGATGAGCTGATCTTCATGTTAAGTGACTGCCCGGGAGTCATGTGTAGGCCCTCCAGGGTCAGACAGATGTTTGCTTCTCGAGCTTGCAGAAAGTCTGTAAGTACAGCATTTGATGCTTATTTTCAAATAAATACCTTATTTTCTGTTGTATTATAGGTGGCTGTATCTGTCTATATTTTGCAGGGGAAGTTTATTTGCTATTGAATGTAAACAGCTTTGTTTTGTTACTTGTGTTTTTGTTTAGTGTTGCTTGGGAAAAATTTCTGTTAGTTTTTTATTTTGTTTCAAACTAGTGCACTTTTGAACATACTTAGCTGTATTTTGTCTTCTGTTCATCTTGTAAGTCTTTCTGCTTTTAATCCCTTGCACAGTATTTGCTGTAGTAGCCCAAATACTGCTCTCATCTGTGTCAGTTGTCAGTATGGTGAAGGAAAGTAATAATTGGGGGTTTTTTGGCTTTACTTGCAGGTGATGATTGGAACTGCACTGAATGTGCAGGAAATGAGAAAGCTGATCACTCATATGGGTGAGATTGAGCATCCCTGGAACTGCCCCCATGGAAGGCCTACTATGAGACACATAGTCAGTTTAGACTTGGTTTCACCAGAATAAGTCAGTTGCTGTTTATTAACATTTTCCATTTTAACACTTGGTGATATTGTGAGCTTTTTATCATGACTCTTATTTTGACTAAAAATATTTTAGCCAGTCTTCAGATTTGAAGACAGTAGCATTTAAAGGCATTCAGCAGGGTTTCATCATTCCTCCTGTCATGTCAATAATGTCAATGTACTGGACATTCATCTGTAAATAACATTTCTTTTATTGTGACTTGCTGTGTGTATTACTTATTTTTGCAAACAAGACTTTTAAAAAAATAAACATAAATGTTTATATATAAAGATGAAGAGTAGGTGAACCTCATTTATAGCAAATACACTCATTCTTTAAGTTGAATGTGGATTTTCTCTACTAATTGCATAAATCTAGCATTAACTTTCTATGCTTTACACACCTATGTTTATACATCAGGACATGGAAGTGCTGGAGTGGGTGCGGAGAAGGGCAACAAAGCTGGTGAGGGGTCTGGAGAATGTTGTTTGAGAGCCTGAGGGAACAGGGATTGTTTGGCTTGGAGAAGAGAAGGCTGAGAGGAGACCTCATTGCTCTCTACAGCTACCTAAAAGGAGGTTGTAGTGAGGCTGGTGCTGGCCTCTTCTCCCAGGTAACTAATGAAAGGAAAAGAGGTAATGGCCTCAAGTTGTGCCAGAGGAGGTTTAGATTGGATATCAGGAAGAAGTTCTACACTGAAAGAGTGATTAGCCATCAGAACAGACTGCTCAGGGAGGTGGTGGAGTCATCATCCCTGGAGGTGTTCAAAAAATGGGTAGATGTGGTGCTTCGAGACATGGTCTAGGGGTCATGGAGATGTTGGATGAAGGCTGGACTTGATAATGCTATAGGTCTTTTCTAACCTAAATGATTCTATGATTCTATATATCCTGTGTATGATAATTGTTAACAAAATCTAAATTACATACAAGTGAATTATTTTTTTACTTATGCTAAAGTAGGTTTCATTAGAAAATTACTTCAAGCATTAATACTGCATTTAATGCTTAACTTACTGGTATCTGTGTTTAAGGCTTGAACAGAAGACCTAATCTGGCATATCTACTCTTAAATCACATTGTCCCCATCCATATTCCAAACTTTTTTTTTCAAGAGCAGGGATTCCTTTTCTGAGACGAATGAAAAAACACTAATTCTCAGTGGAATCAAAATAGTTTAGAAAATTTTCCAAATCAGAAAGCAATTAAAACAAGTAGCTAAACTCTTCCGTGCCCAAACGACCCCGGACCAGGCGCTTTCCCTCCGGCCCCGCCTCACGCAGAATTCAGCTCCTGCCCTGAGAGGAGCCCAGGGGCCGGCTCCGCTCGGGGCCGGCCGAGGCTGGCGGCTGGTGGGCTGCCCTCCGCGGGCAACGGGGGCTTCGCTCCCCGGCACGCAGCCGGAGCGGGCCCGCGGGTGACTGACCGCGGCGGGGCCGTGCTCGCCGGCCTGCCGGGACCGGCCAGGGCCCGCCGCCGTTGCTGTGGTTACGGCAGCCATGGCCGCGCCGCGGCGGCGGTGGTGAGGAGAGGGGCGGCGGGCGAGGGCTGCGGGGCCTGGCGGCGAGGGAAGGGCTTCCAGCGGCGGGCCGGCCTCGCTTTCCCAGTGGGGCCCTTGGCGCAGCAGGTCCGATACTGCCCTTGCCCCGGCGGGACGAGGCGCTGGTGGGAAGCAGGCGGGGGAGAGAACATGGCGGTTGCCTGAGGCTGTGCCCGGCAGCCCTCGCCCCTGCGGCGCGGCGGTTTGATGGTTGTATTACAAGGCAGTGGTTATGAAATGAGTGGGAATTGTGGTTACTGTCTCGTAACCTTCAAGTAACTCTTAACTGGCAGAGTATTTTCATAAGCTACAGTGGTTATTCTATGTTGTGGTTCAATCTGCAGCTCATAACTTTGGAAGCAATTTAAATCAATAACGCAAGTGCTGCTGTAACTTCCAGGAAACTCGCCAAACATCTATCTTTGAGAAGTGGTTTTGACTTTTACCCGTGATTAAGTCTAGGCACCTAAAGGTCTCCTAGCAGAGATGGAGACCTCCATGTAGCAAAAGTAAGTCTATTGACAACGTTGTTGTGGTTTTGATGGGCTCCTTGGAGGTAATTCACAGGCATCGCTTCCTGTTGGCCCTGTAGGCTGCCTACCACAGGTGGAAACCACTGCTGTGAGGAATTGTTATTGCAGAAATAACATAAACTACATGAATGTGGAATAACTAAAGAAAGATTGGTGATTTTCTGTGTAGTTAGCTGGTTTGTGTTTGTTTTTTTAAAATCGAATAGATTATAGGGAGTGGCAAATGTTCAGAAGGAAAGAAAATATACATTGAGACAAGTAGTTATGGCAAAGGGTAAGAAGAAAGGTGACAAGAAGGCAGAAAAATCTGCACGTCCTCCTGTTCCTGCGCAAGATGCTACAGCTGAGAGTAGTTCAACAAAGCTGTCAGATTTGCCGACCTTAGTGAATGGAGTGGAAGAAACACAGGCAAATCCAGCTGTATCAGATAAAGAACCAGAGGAGGTAGAGAAACCTCCAGTCCAAGATGTCCGTCAATGCTACGAGGAGCCTATTCTTACTGAAATTATTGTAAAAAGGTATGCTTGTTACATCAGTAAATAATTCTCATTTACATGTCTCTGGTGTACCCAGTGTCATACAAACATGAATTTGACTCTTGATTTGAGGCAGTGAATTGGGTTATTCAGACCTAGTAGCTGTGACACCTTACAAGACTGATACACGTGGAATTCTGCTGTTTTCGCACATCCCAGAGTATCACTGGCCATCTCTGCCTGCCAAAAGCCTCATTCTTTTGGCTCGTTCCCCTACAGTGAAGTTTTGTCAAAGTAAACAGGCAGTTGGGGAAGGAAAAGTGTCTGTCATTTAATGTTCAGTTGTTGCTTAGGTGTGCTTCTATCCCTTAAGAATATCCTAAACTGAGGAAACAAGTGAGTGGAAGCATTAATCAAATCCTTTGGTAGTTCAAGGGGACTATATGTAATGTTTCACACGCTGACCAGGTTGCCTGATTGTAAGCTAGTAAATGCTGCCAGTGTGATTTGTTTTCTTAATTGAAAGAAGTATGGGTCTGAGGCAACACAACAAGTAACATTAAATATTATAAGGAAGGTGCAAATAATTGGAAATGTTGTTGTAGCTCATTTTTCTACACAAGCTGCAACAACTGACCTATGTGTTAGACCGTGGTAAATCGAAGGTCATTTATTATGTGTCTGTTGTGATTCAGATCCACTGGCAGTGACTTGAAATCTTAATCTTTAGTTTGGTTTTTTTTGTAGCTATGAAGGTGAAAAAGTCCATGGATTGTATGAGGGTGAAGGATTTGCATATTTTGAGGGAGGAAATACATATAAGGTGAGTGTATAAATTAAGAACTAGCAGTGGATCAAGTTCTTTAGAACAGACAGGCTGTTTCTTTTAATGTAGGTGGAGGTTGAGCACTCAGAATGTGTATACATTAAAAGCTCTGTTTCTGGCATTAAAACTTAATTTGAAACTAGTAGTTGGAGGGGAATTCATATGTCGTTATTTTGAAATCTTATGGCTGCTGTAGGCTTTAGTTGTGGTGAGAATAAATTTGCAAATGATGCTGTTCTCTTCAATTTGAAGGGCATGTTTTCTGAAGGGCTTATGCATGGACAAGGGACTTACACCTGGGCTGATGGAGTGAAGTATGAGGTAAAGTAGAATTTAACTTACAACTAAACACAGTTACATCCCATTGGATAAGCAAATTCAAGGGAAGTTGATAACTTGGAGTAATTGGTACAGTATGGGTGGCAACTGCAGAACAACGGCAGTGGTTTCAATCACAAGCCTGACTTCTCCCCCGTAGCTGGGAAACAGGGAGTCTTCATTTTTTAGATGTTGTAATTTAATCTTTTAGGGAACGTTTGTTAAGAATGTGCAAATGTTTAATGGCCGTTACGCATGGAATGATGGCAGCATCTATGAAGGATCAATCAAGAATGGAGTTAGGCACGGGTTTGGATTTTTCAGGAGCGGTACTCATCCTGTTTCTTATGTTGGCTATTGGTGTAAAGGCAAAAGACATGGAAAGGTAAGTAAGAACACGGGCTTGGGTAAGTGCCTTCCAGAACAGCAAGCACTCTTGTGTGAAGGTTTTGCAAAAATGTTTTGTGCCATTACGTGGTCTTATGCTATGTAGAGATTAGTTTTTCTGAAGGATCTTCTCTGAAGTCATAAATGCCAATTAAAGAACTGGGGTGGGATCTTGTTTGTAGTAGAAGGGATGAATGGTATCCTAACAGAGTGAGTGGCCTTTTATGTGGCTTGTCCTTTATGCTGCTCCAAGTAGGTGACAACAGGGTCAAAACTGATGAATGCATCAGTAGCCACATAACAATGACAGAACAATTAGCTTCCCAGTAATGACAAAGTGATCCAACCTCCCCATAATTACACTCTAGTAATTCTAGTAACTCTGGCAGTCTTAATTGTAAGTAACATCTAGTTCCAACTTTTTTAAGGCAAGTAGTGCTTTTACCTGCCTCTGATTTGTGCATCCAGATTGAGACACTCTTTTGGGCCTGACAGTTTGAAGACCAGTGCTCAGCATGTGAGGAACATCCATTCTAATCACATGGGCTTTTTTGTTCTGTGTCACTAATGAGACACTAAAATCACACAGGCTGCTGTGGATGGTCACCAGTGCAATGGCCTGACCAATTTGTTCTGGGTGGAAGCTATCAGAGAAAGACAGAACAATTAATGCTGTAGACCTACTGTTGGAAGTTGAATTCTGAATAAGTCAGAAAACTGATCTACCTCAGAATAACTGCTGTGATTAAGTTACCAAACTTAGCTCTCTGAAGGTATTTCCAAGCAGTTCGAAAAACATGGACACTTTGATGTAATTTAATACTTGTTTAAAAAAAAACCCATGAGCTTTTTTGAAGGTCTTAACTAATATTCATCAAAAGATTGCTTTTCTATTTGATTTTATCATTTCAGTTGCTTTCAGGACAGTGTCTCAAAGTGACTGTAAGAGCGTAACAATGTGTGTTATGTAATTTGTATGCAATGTTTTGTTAATGTAGATGAATATTTGGGTATTTAAATTGATTATACTGTTTGTTTCAGGGTATCATTTATTATGATCAGGAGCATACCTCATGGTATTCAGGTGACTGGGTAAATAACATCAGAGAAGGATGGGGAATGAGATGGTAAATGTGATAGCACTTGCTATTTTTTTTTTTTATATGTATTATCATATGGTTTCTCCTATTGTTTAAAATGGATACAAATGCTACTATATCATAGCAGTGTGTACATTCTGCAGTGGAGTAAATTATTTTACAAAGTGCTTTATAATAATAATAAAATAGATCTTTTCTATAACTTGGATTTTTATTTTTGCATATTTGTAGTGATCATTCCCACATAAAAATGTCTAAAGACAAAATCCAAAACCAGCTTTGGTAAATCACAAATCAGTGTTTAAAAACAAATAAACTCAATTGATTTGAACAGATGGAGTTGCTTTCATGAATAAATGAAATATTTTTGGAATTATGTATAAAATAATATTTTTATTATCTATGTTGAAGCCTCTTTGGAAAAAAAACAATGGTTAATATTCTTACAGTGATTTGTAAGTTAAAAACAGGAGGGAAACAGTGGGTACAATTAAACCTGTGTATCCATGTCACAGTGAGCCAACTTTCAAAGTAATACTAATATTAATAAATTTAGGAGTGTGGTTTTCCATAAACCTCACTTTTATAAGATCCACTCAGAATTTAATATGAATGAGTCATTAACTTTTATTATTTTCTTGCAGCTACAAGTCTGGAAATATCTATGAAGGTCAGTGGGAGAAAAATGTACGTCATGGAAAAGGAAGAATGAGATGGTTGACAGCTAACCAAGAGTATATGGGGCAGTGGGTGTATGGCATACAGGTATTCATTCGTTTCTCAGCAACCTCTTTAGTTCAGCGTCTGTCCATTACTCTAGAAAACTAGATGGGGAGTTTTGTGCAGTATCAAAGGAGCTTTATATGATTTTTGCCAGTTGAGGTAGCGGAAATACACTATTTATTGTAAGTTGATTCTCATGTTAACAATATTCAAATTTTTTAAAAGCTTTTGACTTAGTTTTACAAAAATCATAATTCAGTTATCTAAAGGGAAATAAAGCTTTTTCATTTAAAAAGAAGTTTAAAAAGTTAAATGTTTGTGACTCTACTTAGTGTGAGATACGACTTCAGCAGTGAGCGTATGTGCCAGTTTGCTCCTTTGGCACTTGTATGTTACTAGACCACACTGTTCCCTCTTGTGAAAGTTTTATGGTGAAAGGAGATTTCTGGCATTTTCTGTTCCTTCCATTTCTTTTTCTGTTGGAAAAAGAATGTGAGCTGCTTCCTCTGTGTTTTCACTCTGCATGGAATTGTCAAGGGGTCCAGCTTCTGGAATATTGTGGCTCTTTGTCTGGTTGGGTGTTCCTCACCTGGCTGTACAACATTACAGTCAAAGAACTCAGGCAGGAAGGATGTCTTTAGGAGTACTGTTGGTAGAGCTTGCTCAAGTATGTGTTGATTTGGTGTACCCTCCGCCTGCTTCTCCCATGCACCTTTGTAGAATATAGAGTTCTATGGATGGTTCGAAGTACTGCAGCTATTAACTGGATGCTTCTGTTGGAAAGATTTGCCAGCAGTGACTCCTAAGGATGCCCAGGTGGTTCTCCTTCTTAAAAATCTGGAACTGTAGCAATGGTAGCTCTTCTGGAGACTGTGTTTTTGGTTTGTTGTTTTTTTTTTTTAAATGCACAATTTTTTTTCCAGCATGGATATGGCACCCACATATGGTTTTTGAAGAGAATGCCTGCGTCTCAGTATCCTGTAAGGAATGAATACACAGGTGATTTTGTAAATGGAGAGCGACATGGGCGTGGGAAGTTCATATATGCCAGCGGAGCAGTATACGATGGTGAATGGGTTTGTAATAAGAAGCATGGCAAGGTGAGTGTTGACAGGTAGTAGGACACAACTACAGACAGCACCAGAGGAGACTGTTCTGCTCTGTGGAGGTATCTCTAGATTTCTGTCTGGAAAATTACATTCAGTTTGCATTGTGGATGGAGACCCAACATAAAGTGCAGAGTCCACTGAAAGCAGAAGTCCTTCCAAGGACCTGCTGGGCCATAGGTTTGATGCCGTGGGTAGGTGTGTGGTGCGTGTATAAGGAAGTACGTTTTACTGTGGAGATTTTCAGTGCAATAGGTGCAGCTTAATTTTTGCAGTGGTTGGTCAGTATTTCACTCTTACACTGTGAGCTGATGGATTTCAAGCTGTCCTTGCACAGAGATATTATCAAATTAACTGTCTCTTAAAAAAACCTGGGAGCAGAGTGCCATGCATACAAACTAAGGATTGCAAATAAGTCTTTCTGTATGGGGAAGTGGAAGTGTTTTTTCCTCAAAATCCTTTTGAAAATCAAACAAATGTATAGGCGATTCTTCATCCCAGCAGTGTACTTTAATTAACAGATGACAAAGTACTTTATAAAAGATGGTAGGAAAAAGTATTTTGCTTTATTATATCTCATATGTTGTATTTTAGCCAAGATTCTTAAAATGAAATTTGATTGACAGCATTAGTGTTATTTTTTAGTGTTATTTTTTCTGGTCTCTGATTTAAATTTATGAATCAAATTAATCCATCTGTAGGGCAGATTTGTCTTCAAGAATGGTCATGTTTATGAAGTAGAGTTCATAGATGATCGTATAGTAGAATATCCTCCTTTCCAAGTGGACACAATGAACGCGGAAGAGCTGGATGCCATTTGCACAGGAAGTCATTTTGGCATTGGTAAGCAGCTAAAGAAAAGAAGTTCTACTTGGGTCACGTTCTGTTCTTCCTTTTTACTATAACATGAAGCTGTTTGTACTTACTCAGGAGCCAGACATGTTTCTTCAATGAACTTTGGTAAAGATGAGATTTATTTTAATTAATGAATTCTGCTCCCATGCTTCTTGTTTCCTGTGCACGACACTTATTGAATTGAGTGACACATCCACACGACATCTTGTAATGCTTTTGGAAAACTGTTGTCTGAAAGTTTTGTAACTTACGTAATATCTGCATTTCATTTTGGCTAGGGCTAGATTTGACAAAATTACTCTTCAGTTGTTACACTGTTGATTATGAAATCTCTACTCCTTGCTTTAAAGGAGTCTGTTATGCTCAGTTTGAAGTCAGTAAGTTAAGGAGGAATAACGTATTCTTTTCCTTGTGTGCATTTATATTTTAAACTTAAATTTAGTTTGTTCTAATGGATTTTATTTTCATGCTAGAAAATATCACAGTCGTTAATGGTTCAGAAAATACTTCTATTCTGGGATCAGATATTGAGTTGGATGTATCTTCACTGCTTGGTTTATTGCCAAGGGAAGAGAGACGTGAAGAACTGAAACAAGTAACTCTACCGTTTTATATTTTCAGTTTTCCCCCTGCAGTGTGTTTCTTTTCTTTTATTTTGTTTTCTTTTTGTTTATTTGTATTAAAGTAAATATTTCCATTAAAGAATTATTTGGCATCTGAAGGTCATGAAAAAAAGAAAAGCAAAAAGAATGAATAACAGCATTGCCTCTTCCTGAGCTTCCACCAGAAGGCAAATAAAAATATGCTCATGTATCTGGCAGGGCATTCAGCAGCTACCTTTAGCTACTGTGAGGTTTATCTGCTCTCAGAGACTAATTTATTTTTATCAGTTGCCAAAAAATGTAACTACATTTGAGTAACGCTGTTGTGAACACTTAACTACAGCTATGCTCTTCGAAGTTATAACATCAAAAGTGTTGTATTCCCAATTACAGGATCAATACAAGCTGATCCCTACTTGCTGTGAGATGATGTTGAAAACATATATTGTTTTATTTAGGTGGAATTTGCTGTGTTGAGGCATATTACAGAACTGAGAAGAGTTTATATCTTCTATAGCGGCTTAGGCTGTGATCATTCTCTTGACAACACCTTCCTCATGACAAAGCTCCAGTTTTGGAAGTTTCTGAAGGACTGCCAGTTCCATCACTCCAACTTAACTCTTGCTGAAATGGATCGGATATTGAGCGGTTTGTATTTCTGGTGATTAGTGTCTAGAGTCTAGGAATTTTAATAGTAAGCTGTGGAGAATTGGAGTGGCAAGTTCTACTGATAGCTCAGCTCTGATGGTTGAGTGGCCCTGAGCAGGTACCTCTGTGCCTGTGAGTTCTCAGTGGATGCGTTAGCGCTTCTCCAGGCACTTCAGGTGCTTTGGTGAGAAAATGCAAAATTAAAATACCACTTTAGAAATTGTTCTGAACAGCCAGCTGTTCAAAAATTGTATTCACCTTGGTCTTGCCATTACTGTTATGTGTAGTTTTATGAGATCTGAGAAAGAGAAGTAGAAAGAGCAAATATTTTTCCTTTTTTCGCCCCCCAGTGCTCTTAGCTCTGTTTTGTATATAGTATGTGTGTGTGTGGTGGTGTTTGCTTTTTTTTTCTCTTTCCATAGAGCCAGTTAATAATTTCCATTTAGACCTGCGGTGGGGTGTGCTGCAGTGTCCCTAGTATGTGAACAGTTTAACTCCAGCTTTGCTTCCCCTTTCGTTCCTGTTTGCTGAGTAGATGCATTTCTAGAAAGAGAGAACTTGATAAGATTCATCTGTAGGTGGACGATTCTCCCCTGACCTCATTGAAAGCGAAGCTGTGTCTGGTCTGATTCTTCCAGGAGCATTGTTAGACTGTGATAGGTAGAGATGGAGAGGATAAGACAGGCTAGTAAGTCAATATGCCTGTAAGCATTTTAATGTACATGATAGCAATAAAGATTGTGGGGTTTTTTCAAATTTTTTAGGTGATAAAACACCACTTGTGGAGATACATTGTCCATATGAGACTTTACTGTTCAGAACGTTTTTATCTTACCTTGTTCGTCTAGCATTTCATATCTATCATGAAGAGCACAAGTAAGTTTCATCTTTTAGTGGAATTTATTTCAATGTAATTGGTTTGAGTCTTCCCAGACATATAGTGTTTTTATTTCAACTGCAGAGAGAAAGCTCCTTTTCTGCATAAGTGTTTCTCAGAAATGATGTCCAGGAATGTTACTCCTGCTGCCTGTCATATCCAAGGTCAGTAACGGTATTTCTTCTGTGTTGTGCAGAATTCATGAATGTATTCATGAATACATCATAGTTTTATTGTAATGGTTATTTTTTCTAAATTAATTTTTAAAGGTGTCTTATTTTCTGAAGAACGATGTACAGTTTTTGCCATGAGCTACATTGACAAATGCTGGGAAATTTACAGAGCATTTTGTCAACCGAGTACCAGACCTCCATTTGAACCCACAATGAAAAGGAGGCACTTCCTTTGGATGTTGAATGTAATAACCTATTTTTGTCTTTTGTGATTAGATGTGCATTATTTGTTCAGTTTATATGAGCATTTAAAAATACTCCCTGTGGCTTCTGCACAGTTGTAAAGGCAGGAGCAATGTTATTTGTACAAACGGCCCAACAAATGTTAAAGGGACAGTTGTTCCACAGAAATGAGTTATGTAATTCTGCAGAACTGAACCCTGGGTTTGTATTTGATCATTTCAAATGATCAAGTCTTACACAAATGTATGTTAAGGGAATATAAATATTTTGGCTGGCTTTCCCACCGCTTCCTGTAACATGTACATACAAAAATGTTTTGTAGATAGAACTCAAACTGGCAGATTTTAAAAGAACACAGTAAAACATTTTAATAATATATTAAATTAATATATAGCAAGGTGACCATGACATTCTTCACTAAAATTCAGAAATTCAGGGACAGATCAAGATTATACTGAAGCTAGGGAACAACTCCTATTGATATGCCTGGGTTTTGGGTCACTGTCACTGTCTTAAATCCAAGCCTTTTTTCCATGGGGAAAAAAAAAAAAAAATTGGATGGCAAAACTGTAAAACTGTATATGTTTATTTATGAGCTTTCACTGGTTTTGCAGTCTAAGGAGCATTCCCATTGACTTCAGTAGGGCCAGAATTTCACCCTGCCATTAATTGTGTGTGGAAGCACCATTTAAAACCACTAGAAATTTTGACACAGGCTTTAAAGGGAATTCGCTTAAGTCCATGTGGGAATTCCTTAAGTGCTATTAACATGTAATATTTACTCTTACCCAGGATTTTAAACTTCTCAGCAAACAACTAACTGCCTCAAGACTTGTGGAAATACTTGTCAAAGAGGATTCCTCTTTGTGTGACAGCAGTAGTACCAACCTGGAGCCAGAGGTGTGTATGGGAAAAAAAATCATAGTTCACTGCTACAGGAATAATTAAAATTACTTAAAAAAAAATACCGCCCTGTCTGCTAGAACAGGAGGAAAATAAGTTAATTTATTTAAAAAAACAGTACAAACTTGAGCCTCTATTTTTGTCTTTGTTCTGCCTTTATCTTCTAGTTTAGCTCATGTACTTCTATGTTTTTATTATCTCACCCTTCTTTGTACAGTCTCAGCGTGCCTGGCCGCAGAGATAACTCCTTGGGAGAGCTTTAACCCAGAGGGTGAAATACCATTTCTAGGAGCCTGCTGCTAGTAACAGTTCTGTCTGTGGGCAGTTGCCTGACAATGTGTGTATACAGTGATTATACAGACATGAATCTCAGCACTTCCAGCTGCCGAGGCATGCATGGGAAGTGTTAAGATGGGGCAGTAATTAAGATGTGAACCCACTGATGTTGAAAATCTGGTGATTCAAGAGACTTGATTAGTGATGTGTGAGGTGCCGCCACCTCAGTGAGGTCAAGTAGCGACTGTAGAAAACTCTTGTGCTACCTGACATCTGGCCTGCTGTAGAGGGCCTTCAGCCTGAAAGAATTAGCTCTTACTCAGTGATGGTCTATTGTAAATTACATAATTGAATTTATTGTTTTAAACAGTGTCTGATAAACTGAACGCACAGTAGATGTCTTACCAAGGGATTCGTTATACACTCATTCTTGGAGTTTCAGGAAGTATCATGTGCAATTAAACTTTTTACGTAATAGCAATAGTTGTGTGTTATTTGTTACAGAAATTTCTCGTAGTTCTAGAGGCAGCAAAAATCTGTGCAGTGTGACTTGTATAAAGTGTAACAGTGTATCACCTGAATTTTTTTGAGGTTTGACTGGTTTCAATTTTTATTAGAAGAAGGGATGTTTGACGACGTGGATGAGGCCAGTGAGGCTTCACAAGCAATCACTTTTGAGTTGGTTGCTTACTTAAATAGTGAAGGGGTTTTGCCAAAATGGATGAATTAATCACTCTTTGTTTTACTCTAGTTGGTTTTTCTTGAATTTGTTGAAGCTCTTCTGGATTGTGCGTTGGTGTATGTTACCAGTGATATGATTAAGGAGCAAGTAGCTCATGAGAATCAGAAAAGAAGTAGCTTTAGAATGGAGAGTCTCTCCGAGGGAACCACGAACGTGTCTCTGTACACAGAACATTCTCTGTCCCAGGTGAAGTTGATGCAGACCTGTTCAATATTAGTATGTGTCCACTTAGAGGGTGAAGTTGGACCTTGGACATGTTCTAGGTTTTCTGAACATAGAAACCATTTTCTTCTTTTTATATAAACAGTCACTTGGTTGGGTCCTTTTGCTTTTTCTGTTTGTTGCTACCTTAGATTGTAACATCAGCATAAACAATTGTAACACATTTGCACATTTTCCTACATAACTATAAATACCCATAAAGTACTTGCAAGTCTTCCTGTGTTTGAAGGGGAATTGACAAACTGGTTGACTGGTGGAACATCAGTCTCTCCTGCTTTAAGCTGAGTGTCTAAAATTGCCCTGTAAAGATGGCATTGCAATTGTTGTATGTAGCAAGACTTGCTGTCTCCCAGCAGTTAAGCTATGCTCTTTTCTTTTTTGCTGAACTTCCAAATAAGGATCTTGTAGATGGTAAGATGCTGCCTGTGACACTGGTGCAATTAGATGCACAAGGTGGTTGAAGGCATGAATTAGAATTGTTAATTATTTGAAGATGGAGGTATTTTTGTTAATTCAAAGAGCATTCACAAACACCTTATTTCACGGCCTCTGTATTTCAGTAGTGGCACTGAACGCCACCACTTCCCATTCTATGGCCAATTGTTCCCATCCCATGGAACCCATTCCCTTGCATCACTGCAAGCATTAACGCAGTTGCACAGTGAAATGGTCCGGTTCAAATAGTCGGATTTTCCAAGACCAAAAGAGAATAGTTAAAAATGTACTGAATGTAAAATTCTTATTGTGTTTACTTTTTATTAGTGCATGTATAGCAGAAGTATAATTGGTACAGACATAACCAATGTTATTTCTGACCTTTATGCTTCCTCATGGCAGCCTTCAAGCAGAAGTGTCTTATCACAAGATGAAATAAAGAAACGTGAGGTATGTAAAAATCCCACATTGAAAGATGGAGCAGAGGGTTTGAAATTAATAAGTAGCCAAGGTAGTTTTAAATTTTGAAAGGGACTAGGATTTAATCTAATATTAAATGCGATGTGTTCCTGTGCCTGGGTGCATGTGTGAGCCTAGAAGTGGTGCATTTCCATTGCTAATAAAAGCATTTGCTTACATACATTCAGCTATTGTTATTTAGAGTATCGGGTGGTATCTTCTACATTAACTAAACCAGTGGTGAGCAGAGCTACAGTTCTATCTTCATTGACAAGGTAGGCAGAGAGAGGCTGAGAAGCAGGCAGAGATATTTAGAAGGCCTGGGGAATGTAACTATAATATAATTCCTAAAACACTTCCCAGAATTCTTTCTGCAAATTTTTCACTTTCACTGCCCTTACACTTTTGTACCCAGTATATGACTCTAATGAATATTCCAAGAACAAGTATGTTCTGTTTGATCTCTGGTTTTAGGTTAAGATGGTAAGGATTACTGTCTTGTACTGGAATCGCGGAAATCAGAGAATTGGGAAACTTTCTGACGTTTAGAAAAAAGAATTGTATTTGACTTCAGTTTTCGTGAGACTTTTACTGTCACTTGTCTGAAAAGAGTGGCATCATCAGGAATAGAAATTTATTATTGTTTCCTCAGGAGCAGATGAATAATAGAACCTAAAAGGAGGCTGTAGTGAGGCTGGTGCTGGTCTCTTCTCCTGGGTAACTAATGAAAGGACAAGAGGTAATGGCCTCAAGTTGCGCCAGGGGAGGTTTAGATTGGATATCAGGAAGAAGTTCTTCACTGAGAGAGCGATTAACCGTTGGAACAGGCTGCTCAGGGAGGTGGTGGAGTCATCATCCCTGGAGGTGTTAATAAAACGGGTAGATGTGGTGCTTCGAGACATGGTCTAGGGGTTATGGAGGTGTTCAAAGAAGGTTGGACTAGATGATCCTAGAGGTCTTTTCCAACCTGAATGTTTCCATGATTCTCTGATTCTATATCTAAGAACAGGAGCTTTCATTCTCTGTACTTCTGTCTTTCCCTAGCTTTGAAATAGAATAATCTTACTTTCCCTGGCTGGTATCAAAGGTAAAGTGTTATGACCGATCTTGAGGATTACTTGAAAGTGTGAAACCCTATTGCAATTTAAATGTTTTGAAATAGCCATAATTGGAGAATACATTTGTTTGACAGAATGCTTTGGAGATAGGAATCTGCATGACTCAGACATGTGATTTCACTTCTTAATTTGAACCCAAGTCCAGGCATTTAGTAACTGAATTTAAAACTTCTTGCCAGCCACTGAGACGTTGTGAATACAGAGAGCATTCCTCTCAAGAATTTCTACTGGGTGAGTATTGTAGTTACCACATGCGTCTATAAGCAGCGGTGGTAGAGGAGTTAAACTCTTTCTACAACTTTAAAGATTATTAAAAGAGCAGCTGATCATGGAAACAGCCAGATGTATTGCAGTTACAGAGGGTAGCTGCATTCACTTCGGCCGTTCTGAGGTTTATGTTTAGCTTTATGCACCTGCTATACATAGATACCTGGGTAAGAATCTCTGAACTTTTTCTGCTTTTAGTTAAAAGCTGTCATTTTTTCCTTGACAATAACTTAAAGGCTTTTAAAAACTAAATTCTTCCTGCTCTGTCCCACTTACTTGGGCATGGAAGCAGAAGATTGAACTGTGCACTTCATGATAAACAGACTTCTCATGAGTTACACAAGTATTTCAGCCACAGGTCTAGCCGTAAGATTAGGTGACAATTTATAGTTGTTTGTGCTGAAAGTCAAGCCTGATGTTTGATGCACAGAATTACAAACTGAGTAATTCAAATTTTTTTTCTTTGCAATATCAGATACTGTCCTCTCATTTCACACAACTCACGGAGATCTCAAAGATGTTCCATCATTGTTCGGCTGGGATACAGGAAAAGCAGATTTCTGTCCAGCCAAGGAATTGACAGGTAAAGCAGTCCTACTGTTTTAATACTAACAAAAAAATTCCCTCATAACCCTTGAATTGTGCAAATTTAATTGTATTTGCAGATTTCAGCTTGTCACAAGAGGGCAGTAAATGAACATTAATTCTGGAGGAAGGTTTTTTTTTTTTAAATAAAGATTTAAAAAGACATTTTAAAAATAAACCGAAACTTAATAATTGAGACATTTAAGTACAGACTTAAGTAGTTTCCCCAATTTTAAGATGCCACATTTTATTTGTAGGCCATCTATAAGCTGTAGTTAGTATTTACTCTGAGATCAATCCGCAAACCTGCCTTTCTTTTTTTTTTAACACATTGGATTAATAAAAGATATTATTGCTATGTCTTTCTCTTTTATTTAATAGAAGAATTATTAATAATAGTGCAGCACTATTAGCTGGGATGTCTTATGTTCTGACAGACCAGCATTGAAGAAGAAGAGAAATCAGTGAGGGCATTTTCTTATGTTGAGGCTAGTAACCTTTCTATAATACCATCTCCCTTCTGGCTGATAAGCAGATCTCATTTGGGGTTTTTTGGTACTTACTTGTTTAATGTTTTCTACAGATCAAGAATCCAAATTCAAGAACATAAGTAGACAAAGATCTTTGTATGGTCATCAGCTCTTTCACTGAAAGCTGATGACTGGTAAGTTAGAGATCTGAAAAAACATTTCTTCTTAAAGAACCAGCAGATGGGCCCTAGCCTAATTCTTGTCAGTCATGACAAGTGGGTGCTTGCATGCAATTCTGTTCTTTCAGGTAGTCGCGTTTGTTCCTCCATTCCCCCATGCACAGGATTGATGAATGCTGAATGCTCACCAGATTACTGCAGAAAACATTTATCATGGGATTAAAGGGGAAAGTTCATATTCTTTTGATGCCATTCCCAGGGACAAGTCACGCTGAAGACCCACAAAAGGGCCATCTCCTTTCACATGCATCAGTTAAACACGTCTCACAGTTGTCATCTTCCATACCATGCAGAAGCCAGACTTTCCTACTGCAGTATCGGATCTGAAATGCTGTAGTCCAGAATGTTTGAAAGAGAAATGCCCTGCTAAATAATCATGTTTAATTTACATGTTCCAGGTGAACCAAAAGCAGCCAGAACTAACCAAGATGAGCAGTTTAACCTGTGGATGTGTCAGGTGCAAATCTTTTTTACCACTAAGTTATTTCCTGCCTACCAGCATGAAAAAGTGCTGAGGGAAAAAATACAAGAGAATCGCATACAGGATGCTGAATTTGCTGAGCTGAGAAAAATCAAGGATGAGGAGCTGGAAAAGTGAGTGTTGTGTCTTACCTTGAATACTGTTACCTCTTATCTCCTATGAACAATTTCTGGAAAAGAGCAGTGTGCTTTAATAAAGTACTATAGCATACTGTAACCGGGAAAACAAACTCATCCAGCTGTAAAAAGCAACATACGGAATGTAACTCGTGACTTTTGTTACTGTTGGGAGTACCAAATACAGGCTCCTTTCAGGTTACAGAACTCAACTCGGGTATTTCTTGGCACTTGAGCCTTGCTCTGTGTAAAGGCAGTTAAGATTTGTTTGGGTTTTTGTTTTGTTGTTTGGCTTTGGTTTTTTTGACATACTGTAAGTCAGACTTGAAGTGGTAACTAGACAGATCTTCTGCTTCTCTAAGGTAGGACCGACCATTTATGATGCTCATGCTGCGCACGTTGTAGTTGCTTAGCCAGTGTAGATCTGTCTCCCTCCCTCATGAAGTAAATTAAATTTAAACTTTGTTCACTCAGACTTATTGCTGGAAGAGAAGAAGAGGCAAAAAGGCAAGAAGCAGCTGCAGCAGAAAAAATATTTGACTCCAAGAGTGCAGGTTTTGAGCAGTTAGAGCCTGTCACAGAGCTCGTACCCCCTCCAAAGGAAAAGGCGCCTCTTGTGGAACCCCCAGTTGCTACCAAGGTGCCTGCTGGCAAAAAGAGAAAGAAGAAATAAATCTTCTGATGAGAATGAAGCTTCAAGTAAGTACTCTCTGAATAGGGGAAAAAAAAAAACCCAAAGAACAACTTGCAGTAACGTCTAAAATGCAAATATTATTAAACTGCATGCACAAGACTTGCTGGTTTCAGAGGGAAACTGCTCTTACAGTAAGGGGCTTGGGAAAGAACGCAGTAATTTCCAGGAGTGTCCCCCTTCAAACAGAACTACTCCTGAAGTCAGTATTCAACTTGTACCTAAAAATACCCTCAGTGCTGATACCAGAACGGATACCTTGTAATGATCCTGTCCCAATGAAATTGTTTTAAGCAGAAACACGGTTTGACTGAAGCACTGCATATAAACAAGTATCTAAGAATTTGACAAAGAATGTAAATTGGGCTGAAGCAGAAGCAGCGAAGAAAAAGTCAGCTGAGAAGGCTTTGTTCAGGGGTCTTTTGTAACCCGTATAGTTTCTGTAACCAGTGTAGAAGATAAGTAGAAAGTTACACGATGATGCAAATGAACACAGGAAAACAAAAAGATGCCCTTAAAAGTGTAACAATTCTTAGTTTTATTTTCCAGTAAAATATTCACATAACGATATCAGAATGGAATGGTACAGGTGAATTCAGACTGGTTTTTACTTAGTTTGCACATAAACATTTTTAAAATCTAAAAATTTTATGATCAGAGTTTACAGATTTTAGTAGAAATTTTGATTCTTACAAAGCAAGTATTGCTTTACTATTGTCATTATTCCAGTCAATAATATGACTAATAACTTCTCATGTTGAACAAGTGTCTGACATTGACATCTTCAGTAAATCAGCCCTTTGCAGATCAATCCAAGAAGAAAATATTATTGAACTGCGTTGCACAAAGTTTCTTCACTTCTTCTGTTAAAAAAAAAAAAAAAATTCAGTACAATACTTTACAGGAACCTCCACAAGAAAAACCTCTAGGGATCATTAAGGAGAATGTAGTTAAATTCAATCAGAAAAAAACCCTAGGAGTTTCTAGTGTAGCAATACACTTAATGTTATTCTGATGTTCTACACTGTCTAAAAGATGAGTTGCATTTTAAGTGGCCGAAGTGTCAATGAGGGTTTGAGTTTGCTCCTGGGCCATTCATCTTGTGGAACTTTTACAGCACACTAGCAGAAAACTCAGCTTCAACACAAGGAAGTATTGTAACCCCTTTTCAGGGGAAGGAGGAGTTAGGTTAGTCTGTTAAAATCAAGTCAGCAAAGCTTTTGCTTTGTGCTCTTTGCCAGACAACGCTTCCTAAGCTTATCTGGCACAGAAACCCTCACTTACTGTTTCTGTGTGGCAGGTTTGATCCTGAAAGACCACTAGAAATCGCCATAAGTCATGCAACTCATTCCGCTTTTTAAAATATATGTTGCTAGGCTTTGCTCTTGGAAAAGTATTAATTCTTTCCCATCACTGAAGTAAGCACATTGCCTCCTATTAAAAGAGAGAGCCCTAAAATTGTTTTAAGAAAGACTCAAACTGCTATTTCTCTTAAGAGTGAAATTAACAGTCCATTTAAAAGTTTATTGCACCTTTCTGTCATAGTAAATCAGTCTCAAAGCAGGACAACAGAATGTGGATCACAGACAGGACAGACATTAAGTAATCTACCCATGGATTGCTGACAAATAAAACCTAGCTCAGATATAAGTATTTTCATCTCTCACCTGTAATCTACTTCATTAGTGACTCCTAAGCTAAACTCACAGAGCTCTCCTCTTATTTGAAGAAGGAATAATGACTAATAATTAAGAACGTCTGCTGAATATTTATGCTGTTCTTTCACAGCTGGTAGAAGGCAGACTAAAACCTTACGCAGACTTACCTGTGTATCTTAGATTGGGCTTGATCTAGATCGGGCTCTCTCTAGATCTCTTGTGAGATGGATACATATATTTAGGGTAAGACATACATTTTAGTAGTAATTGTATTTAAAGGCAATAAAAAAACTCCAATCCTTACCATTAACTTCAATTAGATTTGCATTTTTTTGATTCAAAATAACATACAGTTCTCGCTGGTCAGATTTCTTCCCAACTACCCAGTAATCACTCATTGCCTTCACGATAATTTCTTCATCTTCATCAACTCTGAAAGAAGTTTCAGAAAGTGAAGAAAGAAGTAAATATGGTGGCAGCAAGTCCATCTTCAACAACTGTATTTGTAATCTATCAGAAGAAAACACCTATCCTCCACACTAAGGACACACTTCATAGAATTAGGATTTGCTACAGTCACCGGACCATGAAAGCTGGAGATAGTGCAGTGATACTGAGCTTTCACATATCCAGTTGTTAGACCTAGAACTGAACCATGCTCCACAGCTAGACACATCACATAAAGCTGTCACTGACCGAGTACTTCCACAATATGATTAAACATTCTTTTTTCATTTATAAAAAAAATGAAAACCTTGTCCAGAAGCAGAGTGGGAAAATTGCCAGTTACTAACTCTGAATTAGTGACATCACAGTCCTTCAGCATTTTCATGTTATTCATTTTCAGAGCGACAGAGGGTCTCTCCCACCTTGAAGCATGATACCCATTGACAGGAAGCCAGTTATCTTCTCTATCAACAGTATTGTAATAACAGCGAGGTTTGCATTTCAGCTATTGTCTAACCCCTAACAGCGGACAGCTGTTTCAGAGGGGGTATAACATAGGCAGGAGGTTTCCTGTCCTTTATACTACGTATCAAGGCATTAGACTGAAGTGCAAAAGCACTAGGTTTCACATCCCTTTTATGTTTATTATGGCTACTCTGAAGCTTCAACTAGATGAGATATTTTCTTGGATAGAGGCTCTGGCCCTTCTTAAAATTATTTTTTCAAAGGACAGTAGAAGTTCTACTTAACACAGTCTACTTCTAACCCAACACAAAGTAACATCTCTGACCCACGTTACACCATTTATCTCACACAGCTATGAATAGCCAACCATGAACAAAAAGACTTGAAAGCTTTCATCATTTGGAAAAAAAACCAACACAACCTACTTGCTAGAAGGAGTTACCAGGACTATTTAATAGTTAAGCATTACCTGGAGAAGTCACTGTTGATGTCACCAAGAATCTTCATGAGGTCGGGGTGAACAGATGCAAGTGATACACTGGGTGTTTTCCTCATGTGAATGGTACTTTTCTCTGCCAGGTTCATGTGATTGAAATAGATAAACTTGAACTGAGGCTCCTTCTCAGCCCTAGGAAGGTTGTACAAAAAAAAGTGACCTGTGAATACTGACATGTTCTGTAAGCACGGGCCTAACAGAGAACAGGTAACTAGCCAGTGCAAAGCTTCCTCAGACATCCCGAAGTTATCTTCATGTTGAAGAGACCCAACTACATTAAGACTTGTAGCATGATCACTTTAACACACTTTTGAAAAATAAATTTAAAAAAAGGCAGTAAGCCTGCAAAACCAACCAGTTTTTCACCTTCTCCTGCTCAGGCTGCTAGTAAATAGACCCAGGGGAGTCTAAAG
Organism: Coracias cyanogaster; assembly: GCA_033124195.1. NCBI lineage: Eukaryota > Metazoa > Chordata > Aves > Coraciiformes > Coraciidae > Coracias > Coracias cyanogaster. The sequence continues at coordinate 39,391 of JAVSBS010018046.1, read as the reverse complement.
GCCGTGTCACACTTCCCAGTAGTGGTTGTTTGCATTTTTCTAATGAGCTGTTTTTTCTCTTATCACCATTTTACTTCCCCACTGCTCTCCCCTCTGCCAGGCCAGTCTCATCCTGGGTCTTTAATGTGATTAATAAGTAATCTTCCACACATGTCTTTGTTACAAGCAAAAGAAAGAATTCCTTCATCCAGGCTATTAAAACTTCTCCCCATCATTTGTGTGGGCCAAGCAAGAGATTATTTTCAAACTCCTGCCTGGGCAGTCTTTCTCCATTTCCTCCTTTATTAATATAAAATCTGTCACTTGGAGCTGTAGTTTTGGTAGAAGTCACAACAAACTCGGACTGGCAAAAACTGGCTACAGCAATTGGTACTTGAGGCTATCTATTATTTAGAATCAGGGAGATACTGTGATGACACCACTCACCTTAGCAAACAACCAGATACCCTTGCTCTCTGTCACCCAGATGAATTAGTCAAGAAACTGTATCATGTTTTCAGGACACATGGCATTAAATTTTAAAAGAGTTAAAGCTGCCAAAGCCAGTCCCAGATGACACTAAAAAACCCCAAGTTTAATCATTTAGTAGCTCAGCAGAATTTCAACCACATCCTATTCTATAACCCGTGACTCAGCTGCTTTGCCTACCACTAAATGAGTTCAGTCACACACCTATCTCTGCTCTAGTTCCTCTTCTGTTAACACATACAATCCTGTTCTTTCCCCCACTAACAAATCTCTCTCTAAATAAGTAAAGTTTTATGGAGAGTCAGCTGTAGTTCTAAGTGAGGTACATTTTCCAAAGCATTAGCATAATTTTTCATTTGCCCTTTTTTTTTTTTGCCTTTCAAGTCACCTCAGTCCTGCAAAAGAGAGAAAAATAAAACATTTTTTTCCTAACCTACCACACATGGCAATACTTCAAGAAGCAGTAATTCTGGAAAGAAGTACTCCACTGTAACTGTAAAACTTGCATTGTAACCAAGTAATGTACTCACTAAAATCCCCATTTCAAACTGTTCCACAGAAGTTGTTCCAGTAGCTAGACCTCCACTTTCCTTTTGGATTGGTAACAGAGTTCAGAGTTACACACAGTCTAAGGCAACATTCAGAGCTAGCGGTGTCAGTGCCCACTTGTATCATGCTAAAAGAACTGTATTTTTCACCTCAAAACAGCTGCCTGGGAAAGCAGAAGTCAAAGGAAATCAGCACAAAGAAGGACATGGGCATGAAGACAGTGATATTGCTTAATTTATAGTTTTGTTTTTTTTTTTTTTTTAAAAACTTCCAATGTTCTACTAGCCCAAGGGCTATCTGTGAACATTGTGAGATTCTGTTTTCCTCAAGAAAAGTTAGAAAGTATAAACTGAAGTTAAAAATTTTGCAGGAACTGCTATTTCTCTACTTCAACATGAGGGACAGTGACAGATGACTACAACTTCAGTTGCCATTTTTGCCATCTCGTGTATATTTCTGCAAGCACAGTAATCTGTTGAACTCCTCTCCGTGGGCCAGCTAGTTTCAGTTCACATAGGAAAGAAGCAAAACCTAGAAGTTCCACCTCTTGTACCTGAAGAATCTACTGACAGCTAGGGAATGAGGGGGCAGAATCTCAGCTGGTAAAATAGTGAGATTTATCTTAGTATTTACATTAATTTTTTTTCTGCAACAGTTTTATGCACATGGAGGAAAAAGGTTTCAGCCACGCAATAAACATCCATTCCTAATTTAATACCATGTATGTTGTTGCACATTTAGGTCTCCCTCAAGTAGCAACAGGCACTTTATAAATGCAGTAAGGTAGATAAACATCATTTAAAATATGTAGTCAACTCCATGCTTTCAATGTTTGGCCTCATGTTACCATTAAGCAGTTCTTTAAACCTGATTTTTAACCAACTAATGAGGGACTGCAACAGGAACAGGAATGTGGTACAAACCCTGATATTCTCTTGTTGATGTTGTATTGTTCACATATGTCTGATGCTAACACGGTTAGTTGAGGCCCAACAATGCTGTCCAGTTTACGGCAAAACTCCAGCGTAGGTGGAATTGAAGCTAGGTGGTGGGTAGAGAAAAAGGGGAGATGAGATTCTTTCCACACAGTTGAAGAAACAGTTTCTGGAGTTGTAACCTTATGGATAATTTTGAAAGTGCATGACTAACTGAAGCAATATTTAGTCATTTTGTGGTGTAAACTGAGTTATGTATACCACTGGAACAACAACAACAAAATAATCAGAAGATGAATAGAAGCATTCATGAATAAGAGACTCAAATAACAAACTAACATATTTTTAAAGAGTAAAACAAGTTGCATGTAGTAGCGTTTTGTGCTAACTGTATCTTGCCAAATAAGTGATGCTGATAGGTACTTACCATCAATCATAAAGCAGACAGCTGCACTCATGGCCTGGAACAAAAAAGTTAAAGCAAAAAAAACCATTTACAACACGTTACCTCAACTACCTCAAGTAAATGACAACACTTCAGTGAGGTCACACACAGGTAAACCAGTTAAATTTAAAAAAAAAAAAATCTACTTTAAAGGCAACAGTTCAATACTTGAACAGGATAATCTCTTTGCAAACCTGCAGGATAGTTAATATTTTAAAATTCAGGTAACAGTTTTTAAGTTGCAGGGGAAAGGTAAAGTTTGCTAAAAATGCATTTTACACAAGGATGTATGTCTGCAAGAAACTTGCATTTCATTTAAAAAAAAAGGTTTTGTTTTATTGATTAATGCTACATAAAGCTAGGTATGACACCACCTAATGTAACTGAAAGCTGGTATTTTGTTTTAGTAAAACAGTTTCTTTTGGGGAGGGTACAGGAGAGGAGAAAAAGAGGATTCAGGCTTAAAAGCTTGTTGCTGGAAACACCAGTTTCCTGTCTCTGCTTTAACCTGGCTGTATCAATGCCTCTTCCTGTACAGTTCTAAGTACTTCACATCATTGTTGTCTTCATTGTATAGAAATTCCTAATTCAGTGTATTAATTGCAGAGAAAAATGCAATACCTTATAAACAATTAAATGAAGCTCTTCATAAGTGTCATCAGTGTTAACAAATATTTTGGGGAAACGGCATTTTGCCTCCGGGTCATTAAGATTCAAAGGTCCAGTAAGAAACCTAGAAAATAATTCAGTAGGTCAATGCGATGCATTCTTGTGTTTCAGTTCTCCTATTTAACAGATGTTCTTGAAATTGACAATTACTTGCATGTGTGAATACATCGGAACACAAGGAGTTTTCAGCTATCCAGACAAGCACAGAGCCATTTATATATTATCTCAGCACTCGCATGTTTTTGAAGCAGTATTTACATATTTGCTCCAGAGAGTTATAGAAACAAGATCAGGAAGCAAGAATAACACCAAGGAAATAAACTGTGCAGATCAAAGGAACGACAACAAAACTCTTTCCATATTCAGGCTGTGGCTATCTTTAGAAAAACTCTTCTTTGGTTGCTACTGGGAAAGCACTCTTCCTTCGCTTTCCAACAGCACTTTCAAATTAGTTTTATGTAGAACAGTGGTGTATTAGAAGCACTTAAACGTGGGGCGGGGGGATGGCGGAACAGGGAGTGTGTGCCAGTGCCCTGATCCCAAAACCCACAACAGATCAGGCAAGAGAGGAATTACTGTGATTAAAGGAAGAGGTCCAAACCCACAATAATTTGAAACAGTGTTGCTCAACTGCTTAAGTACAGAATTCCCCACTCTGACCTGCTGAGCACAGAGGAAAAATAAAACAGACGAATCCATAGATGAAATCTACGCCTTTGTCTGATGTGCCTGACTGAAAAGAAATGACCAGAGCAAATACAAAATTTTTCATGCAGTGCATTAAGGACACTGGGGAAGAAAAATAAATATGCAGTGAGGTTAATGGAGCCTTTCCTCTTTTTTCCCCCCAGAGGTCAAGTTTTACATTGCACCCAACTACCGTACAACTTCTGGAATGAACGGTGTGTGGAATATGTGCTCAAAATACGTATACTCCCAGATATTTTGCCCTTGAGGGAAGAAGCAGTAGATGGTGACAGTAAACAAAAGCTACCTTCCATAGTGTTGTAGATTTCCTGGCATTTCAGCACGTATTGGAGAATCTCTTCCTGCTAACTGAAGTGAAAAAGAACACACACAAGAAAAAAGAGCTTAGAGGTATTTTCTGTTACATTTTGTGGACTGTCTTTAAATCAAATTCAATTTGCAGAAATTACCACTCATGAAGACAGACACTCTTTGTGTGACATGAGGTAAAGCTAAAGTGTAAGAGATGCTCATACAACAGGGCATTCTCATTTTGTGTTTATTAATTTTAAAACTTAGCTTATGGAGCTTTTTGACGGGAGGGGGATAGCTAACTCCATGTGATCTTACGGCCCTCCATGCTGCATTCAGCCACCAAGCTGAAGTGATTCATTCGCAGTACAGAACAGTCATCAGGTAACAACATTCAGTAAACTCCCTGTCACCACCCTGTATTCAAATTACCAGCACAATTCATATTGTGTTAGGTGCAAATACTACGGAGTTTGGTAAAGTGCCCCCAGAGCAATACATCTCTGAATTCCTAAATTAAAAGTTAAGGGCGGGGGGGAAGAGAGATACCCCTCACTGGTATTTTAGCACTAAGTGGTACCAGATAAAACAGAAAAGAAGAAAAAGCCCAAACACAGAAATCAACAACCACCTCCAGCCCCCACCCCAGAAAGCCCACCTACCATACCTCAGGCTCCATGTGCCTTGGGAACAGAGATGTCGTAAGATACTTGTACAGAATTCTCATGTCATCTTGTTCCAGTCCACTCCTAGAACGTCAGGGAGAAAAAAACCAAACCATGCAGTGATGTTTGCGCTGCAGTTCAGATCACACATTCTCCCCTAACCAAAACTTGGGCAAAGCACATACCAACCTAGGGTAGCAATACATCAGTGTCTCGGTAGATTAAATCCCAGAACATTAATTTTAAGTAAAATGATTACAAAACACAACTAAATTAGCTGTAAACCAGAAGATAAATGGAAACTATTTAAACAGAGATCAAGTTTGCTGTCCTTAAGTCCATTTTCAAGTAGAATTCTTCACAAGCACTGCAGTTTTCTGGCTCAGAACCATATAAAGAACAATCCTTTAATTAACCTTTTCTACTAAAAGGTCCTACAGAGGAGCTTTTGTATATGCACACAGGCTCTTGCAATGGAAATGACCACAACACTTGTCCAGCTGCCCTCAGGCCAACTTGGAAGTAATCATTTGGTACAGCTAGAGATGTCAAAGCTGAAGACCAATGCTTTTCTTACATATCACTCATCCTACCATTAAGTTTTCTCATTTTCAGGCAACTCCTTTGCTGATTCAGAAGCTTTGCTGTTATGGCACTTATTTATAGGATGAGAAATTGAAGAGAAAAAAGAATTATTCAAGTACCTACCAGATAAGCTGGTCATTGTAAAGAAACGCAGTATACTTGACTATGTTCAGGCTCTCTTCCATCCTATTAATAAATGACTGAATTTTCAAGTAAGTCATTTTATCCAGTGGAAAGAAGCTGATTCCACAAAACACATCCAGCAGATCGCAAGACTGTAAATGCAATGTCTGCAAGTACTAAAAGAATGACAGTTGTTTTTTAGAATTCAGAAAACTTCCAACACGTAGATTTAAATGACAAATTTGAATCTAATCCCTGGTAATCTAGACTCGATAAAAAAAAAGAAAAAAAAAACCCACAACCACCCCAAAAACAAACCACCAAACAAAAAACCACCAACCCTTCCAGTTCTGCCTGTGTGACATACTCCTTCATGTAGGGACAGACGTTTTAGTAGGGCCTGTGGCGATAGGACAAGGGGTGATGGTTTTAAACAAAAAGAGGTGGATTTAGGTTAGATGTAGGGAAGAAATGTTTTGCCCTGAGGGCGAAGCACTGGCACAGGCTGCCCAGAGAGGTGGTCGATGCCCCATCCGTGGAAACATTCAAGGTCAGGTTGACTGGGGCTCTGAGCGACCTGCTCCAGTTAAAGGTGTCCCTGCTCCCTGCAGAAGGGTTGGACTAGATGAACTTTAAAGGTCCCTTCCAACCCAAAACATTCCATAATTCAATGTGGACATGTCAATGCAATTCCAGGTGTCAACCTGCTGTTATTTAATCATAGTGCCAGCAGCTTTTAAAGCTAGCTCAAGATCCTTGAGAATGTAAGAAAACACAGTCCTAACTAATATTTAATTTTAGAAGCAACTCTGTAGAAATGCTAGCAGATAAATCCACTAGCTTTCAATGTGCAAAGGAAAAGATAACTTCTGTTATTCTGTAATGTTTACCAAGAGGTTTCACGTGCACTATCAACTGCTGTGCTCTGTGAAAGATGAGTTATCCAATAGCTCCCTCTACAGTCATTTCACGTTGCCAAAAACCACCAAGAAGTAAAATACTCAGACGCAAACTGCATGACAGATCACTGTCACAGTTTATAATCTAAATCTCATTTCCTTTCAGAGTTTCATTGCAGTCCAAGCCTCCCAGCAGCATGTAGCCATTTTTTTCAATAGGGTTAAAATAGAACAGCTTGCATGACAAAACTTTTTAAACACTTCTAAATTCCCCAGTGAAAGAGAAAATATTTTTCTTGGATTTCTTTGTTATACAAATCTATAGCGATTACTGTTTTGTCTTCAGTAGGAACTTCAGAGAAAAACAATGTTTTAGAGATCATCTTTTTTTAAGTTAGTCTAGACAGCAGTATATGCCAGCTAATCAAACACGTACTCCTTGTGCCAACAGCACACATTCTAGAGCCTACAACAGTCTTACAAAAACAAGCAAAAACCTCCCAGGCCCCACAAAGGCTGTCCTAATATCAAACTGAGCTGTATCTTTGCTTACACTGTCACAACATTGTGTTACTTTAAAAACCTGGTAAGAGAAGAAATTTTAAACACCAGTGTACAGTGCCTACACTCTGTCATTATTGGATATATCAATATTCACATCTCTACCACAAGATAATTAACTGCTGACAACAGTCCCGTTTCCTTCCGTGCAAACAAGAAAAATGGTGACAGACACACTCCGGGTTGCCATTTTTCAAGCTAGCTTGATGAAATTTTTAATGTAGGAACTCAAAATTCTGCCAAACATGACTACTCTGTCAGTTACTTTATGTGAAAAATACCTGAAAAATATTTGATTCATTTCTTGCTCAGAAATAGGTTTTGCACTTTTAAAGACTGAAATTAAATTCTGTATACGAGTTATAATGAAGGTGTATTTCCTGAAACCTCATCAGACACAATTGCTAATTCCACATGGGGGGGTGAGAAGTAAAAAATTACAACTATCCATTACTTCACAGTACTACAGGACTTGAAGGCTGTGCATGCAGGTTGTGGAATCCCCATCCCTGGATATTTTCAAGACTCAACCAGCCAAAGCCCCATGCAGTTTAGTTTGAATTCAGCGTTACCCTGCTTTGCATAGGAGGCCAAACTGGATGACCTCTCTGGATTTCTTGCAACCTGAAGGATTCTGCAACAGTTACCCAAATAGGTCTGCACAGATTGTTATCACACTAACCAACTCAAACATAAAACACAACTTCCAAAGAAAAAAATCCAACAGCTGTGCTGTTCCATCAAGCCATATAACCCTGCTTGTGGTTCAACTCCACTTAAAGGACCTTCCAGGTTAGTAGGAATCAGGAAGTATTTAAAAAAAATGAGTAACCAGACTTATTCTGTTGCCACCGCACCTTTTCTGCCACCTATGTTTTATAGTCACACTGCAACCACTTAGAGAAGGTTTTTGCATTTTATTTCCAAACTGTATGTGCCTGAAAAATAAGGTCTTACCCGATGGAAGAATTTCTCTAGTCTCTCCTTTAGAACTTTTACGCCTCCATCTTCCATAGCTTTCAGGAATGTGCCATTGAAAAGCTAATATTAAAAGAATTTTAAAAAAAATCAGTCAGTTTGGGTAAAAATTTACAATAATTTCTTACAACTCAGCCACGAACGTAGCTAGATTACAATACGGCTCTTGTTTCTCAGTATTTGGACTCCACATAGATCCAAATGCACCCTTTCTTTATTGAAGAAACACCTCTCAGACTTGCAAAGTCCAGTATTACATTGCAGCAGAGGTAGAACGAGAAAAGCAAAATAAATTCTTTAACGGTAGAGAAATTATTTATCTGTGTCACTTAATGACCTCATGCTCCTCTTTTGTAAAAGCCAGATTGATGGCCTTTATCTGGTATTGTTTCTCCAGCAGATAATATCTAACACCATGAAAATCAAATACTTAGTAGTGTAACTGCCCATTAAAGAAGAAATCTGGACTTCACAGAAATTAGAAGGCTCTTATTTTTACAATAAGCTAATGAATCAACACAGGTAACTGCAAAAGCTTTCATTTTCTCTCCATCAACACCATTACAGCTTCAGAAGAGAGCAGGCAATAGTAATGAGCCAAGAATGTCAAAGCAATGATGAGCTTGCACATCCAAATGGTACCATGAGGATCTCTTCCTCTGCCCAGGAGAGGAGCCTCTACTATTAACTGACCTTGTACATGCTGTAGCACTGCTGTAGGACTGAACTATAAACCTTGTCCTGCAGAAAAGAGAGAAGGACATTAGGATAAGGAGAGGCAGAATTTCAGATATTCTGGCTGAGCTACTTATATGTTTTCAAAGAGCCAGCAAACACACAATATCGTGAAATTAATCTCTGAAACATTCAATAGTATTTTCAGTCAGCATCTAGCAATGTCTTTGTACTTAAAGTACAATTTAAAAAAAGGGAGTAGCTTCCTCCTTTACATTTAATACCAGAAGCACCTTATTGACTCATGCACAAGATAGCAGTTAGAAATAGTGCCCTTCCCTAAAGCCAGTGGCCACTGAAAATGAACTTATTCTGACTAGTTTTCTATTCATCCAGGTCAAAGGCTTAAGGAGGTGGGACACCGTAGCAGGTTTTTAGTGGGCTAGGATCTTAAACCAGATGAAAGTAAGACAATTTTATTGTTTGTCTAGCAAAATAGAGTTGCCTATGACACCAATCCCTTTCTTAGAACACGATGAGGAACAGAACTCGTGCACACTGTAATGAGCAGAGGCAGTATAAGCAACCAGCTTTTAAAATATCCCACCCGGCCAAATACCCTTCCTGTACACAATTAAACTGACCTACTGATACTGCAGTCGAACAGGAAATCCATGACAGTTATGAGCTGCTTGTTTTTCCGGAGTATTAGTAAAGATTACTAGCAGTCTTAAAGCAGTAATACTTACTATTATACTTAATATACTTAAGCCCAATAAAAAGATATAATTTAAATTCTTGCAAGAACAAACAGATGCTAAGAAATATTTGCTTATTCCAAGCTAAAAGTCTCACAGCTGTACATTTCTCTGATGTTTATTGGGAGATCTTGAACTGCTATCTAGATAATTCTCTATCATGCTCTCTTCTTTAAACTTTATTGAAAAATACTTTGCCCTTTTTCCATTTATGGAGAGATATATATAAAATCAATTTGGCAGCAGTTCAAGAAAAATTAAACTAAGATATTTCTGAAGGTACTCTTAAATACAATATAACCCATTAAAAAACAAAACAAGTAGGCTCAGACTTACCAGTAATTCTTCTTCCTGATATTCATAGACTGGCTTTCCATCTTTGTGTTTTTCTATTATGGGATTCCGTACAACCTAGAAAGTGGAACAGGCTGGTATTAGACAATGCAGAATGCATTGAGAACATGGCGATACAATGTTTTAGAAATATGCATATCACATGCATAAGTACCATGACCATCCAGAAGTTTTCTTCAGGTTCATGGAAAAATTGTCTGTTCTTCTGTGTATGTAGGGATTTTGCAGGTTTTGTTGGACTAAAGGTCCTGGAAATAAAACATAGATGTAGACATAAGTATTTATATACACTCACAAAAAGAAAACAAGAGATAGGGAAATTTAAAAAGCAGTGCCTGTGCAAATACAGTGAGTCATACAATCAGAGTTCATACCTTGTGAATTGTACTATAGCTTCACACAGTCCCACATTTCTAATTTTTTCATTCTTTTCTACTTCATTTGGGTGATAGAAAAGAATCTTCTTTTCTTCCTAAAATTTGAAAAATTTGAAAAAAGAATCAAAGCAAATGCATTTTAACAGAATCAGAGTTCAAGTATATCAAGTTCATGTCTTGCTTGTTTTAAAAATTTTAATCCCTTAATTCCCTAGGCAGAATTTTATCTTGTACCTAAATAAGTTTTTGTAATAACAGACAAAAGGCATGTTTAAGTACATTTAAGCAGTCAGTCCTCCCAAGATATCTCAAAATGCTTTATGAATTGAAGGCTATTGAAATCATAGGCCCTAGTCACTTCACAGCTAGTTCAAAGCAAGGCTGGCTTCAAAGCCAGATCAAAGCATGGGTAGCTTCAAAGCTAGCTCAGATTGCTCAAGGCCTTGTCCAGTCAAGTTCTGAGTATCTCCAAAGATGGAGATTCCAGAATGTTTCTGGGCCCTGTTCTGCTGATTGACCACTTCACTGTGAAAATTTTTTTCTATCTCATCAGAATCTCCATTGCTGGAACTTCTATTACCTCTCATCCTTTCATTTCAAGAACCTGACTCCATGCTCTATAGCCACCCTTTAGGCTGGTGAAGACAGCCATGAGACGCCCTTCCACATCATCTCTGAGAAGAGATAACCGGCTGCACAGATCCAGTTACCTAAGGCTCTCCCGGTACATCATGGGCTGTGGCCCCCTGACCAACTCAGAGCCCCTCCACTGGGCTTGCTTCAGTCCATCAGTACTTCTCCTACTCTGGAAGCCCCAGAGGAGCACAGTGGCTACCAAGACTCTCACAGTGGAAGCAATCACTTCACCGGTCTGCTAAGGCAGGCACGCTCACACAGCTTGGTGCACTGTTAGTTTCCACTGCCACAAGGGCCCAGGGCCGATTCGCACAGGACCTGCTGTTCACTAGGTCTCCCTGGTCCTGTTTTGCATCGCTGCTTTCTCCCCTGCCAGCCCCTGGCCTGTCGCGGTGCATCCCCCACACAGGACTTTGCGTTTTCCTCCGCTGAGCTCCATGAGGTGGCTGCTGGTGCAATTCCCCAGCTCGCTGAGCGTCCTTCCAAACAGCAGCCCTACCCTCCAGAGGATGAACAGCTTCTCCTGGTCTGGAGTCACCCATGGACTTGTTGGGTGCACTCAGTCTCATCACCCTGGTCGTTAATAAGTATGTAAGTACACTGCCCTGCTCAAAAACTATTAAAACTAAAGATCATTACGTGAACCATACAATATGCTGTTATCAAAAAATAGAAACCATAGCTTCTTGAATTTAATATAAAGATCACAATAGCAAGAAAATACCAGCAATAATTTGAAGGCAGCCAGGTTAAACACTAGGCTTTCTTCCATGCTCTATCTACCCGGAGAAAAACATTTTTAGAAAAACTTACTGCATCAGTAAGACGTAGTCACCAACCCACCAGCTCCCCACCGACAATATTTTATGTGCTACTGCTGAAGACACCCTCAGCTGCTGCTCCTTTTTAATCTGAAGCAGAGACAGATTTCGATGCGGGCAGCACTTGTCCCTGGCCCCGCCGAAGGCAGCTGACAGCGAAGCCCCCAGTGCGGAGCAGGGACGGCCGCGACTCCCTTCCCCCGGCCCGGCCCGGCCCCGCTCCGCGCCCAGGCCGCCCTTCTCCGGGGATGCTCCGCGGGGGGAAGCGCTAATCCCGCGGGCACACGCTGCGGGCCGGGCCTCGGGGAGGGGGGGGCACCGCAGAGCCGAGACAGCCACCCCGGAGCCGCTGCGGAGACCCGGCGCGGGACAGAGCTGGGCCGGGAGGCTGCCCGCCTCTCCCCGCGGCCCCGGGACGCGACGCCCCCCTCCGGTACCTCTCCCTCTTTGGGCCCCAGCTTGGGGTTGTAGATGAAGAAACTGAGCAGGGTCGGAGCAAGCTGCTTCTCCTGGCCGGCTCCCCCCGCCGCCGCCATGCTGAGCCTGAAGCGAGCTCGCCGGGGGCCGGCAGCCGCCACACACCATCGGGGAGCAGCCCGGGGCCCTCCGCCGGCTCCAGCCCCGCTGCACTTCCGCCTTCTCCCCCGCCCCGGAAGAGCACGACGCGGGCCGGGAAGTGCTTCCCCGGGCCCCGTGGGGCGGCTGCTCTGCGCTCCGCTCCGCCGCGCCCCGGCCGGCCGGGAGAGGAACCGCAGGTGGGGGACAGGAGCCCCGGGGCAGGCAGTCCCGGGCACTGCCTGGAGATCAGGGGGCTCGCAGGAGGCTGGGGAGCCCCGGGGATCCCGTCTTCCTTCAGCGAGAGGTTGTGCCTGGTGAGGGCTCCGGGAGCGCTGCCCGGCACAGCCCCTCCGGGCAGCCCCTCTGCCGGCGCGACCGGCGGGCGCTGCGGTGCCCGGTCACCATAACACCCCTTTCTGGAGAGCAAACACAGCGCGGCTCAGTGCCCTTCTGATGCGCTCAAAGCTGCCCGGCAGCTGCAAAAAGTAGAAACGGTTTATTTTTAGAGGTAAAAATCCAAGATTTGAAAGATGAGATCCACAAGTTTGAATGTGTTCAAGGAAATGTCATCCAGCATCACTTAGTGCAGGTAATCCTTTCTCCGTAAATAGATATATTATGTTTACTCGATTATTTTTCAGGTTTTTGTCTAGCACGTTTCAGATAGTAGCACTTAACTAAAATAATGCGCAAGAAGCCTTTCCATTTCTTTTCCATTCCCATTTTAATCAAAATTCAGTATGAATTGTAAGGAAAACCAGCTACGTGATAAGAGGTGTATCACTTTGCATCCTTATAAGAGTATGATGTTTAGGAATCTGAATAGAATTGCTTAAATAAACACCTAGGTAAGGTATAAAAGGTAAAATTGAATGTCTCATTCCTCTCCCTCATTTGGAAAAACATACCAGTTGGCTTTCTAAAAATGGTGCCAGGTTAAATCTGAAAGAAAACAGTATTTATTGAGTTTTTCATATTTTTGCTTTTGTTATTATTTCAGTTCCTATCATCACTCTTAGTTTCTATTTAGTTTCAGTGCCAGTAGGGTCATTCTGAATAGTCCTCCAGCCTCAGCAGTTGATGGCTTACTTGAGAACTCAATTCAGTGCTGTAGGAGTAGTGTGTGGAATCAAGATGCTGTAAGACTGCAGTGATTTAATATTTAATGTCTGTACTCAAAAAGTGAGAGATGTAAGCAAGAGAAAGATGACCACTCTTTCCCCCTGAGCTGGTGAGAGTCAGCAGGCAGCTGTCTCCTCCCTACAGCCATTCCATGGCCGCATACCCGTCTGGTACCTGGCCTGAGGGAGGCATAAAATGGAGGGGACTGCTCCCTGTGAGGCACAAAATGGAGGAGGCTGCTTCTTGTGAGGGAGGGAAGGCAGGCACAAAATGGAAGAAGATGGCTTCTGTGAGGCACAAAATGTGGGGAACAAAATGGGGCTGTTTCTTGTGAGGGAGAGGAGACACAAAATGGTGGAGACTGACTCCTGTGAGGGAGGGGAGGCACAAAATGAAGGGAGCTGCTTCTTGTTGCGGATGGAAGGCACTAAATGGAGGAAGATGCCTCATGTGAGGCACAAAATGGAGGGGGCTGCTTCTTGTGAGGGAGGGAAGTCACAAAATGGAAAGGGCTGCTTCTTGCAGGGGAGGGAAGGCATAAAATGGAGGTGCGAACTGGCTGTGGGGTCTGGTGAGCCAGGTAGGCAGCCACGCTGGAGCCCTCTCAGGCTGGTTCAACATGGAGCTTGAATATGCGAATGTAGTTTGTGTGTGGCCTCCCTTTCCATGGGTGCAGAGCTCATTACCACCTTGGGTGTCACCTTTCCTGCCTGCATGCATGGCGTTCAACCCAGACCTCGCAAGAGCTGCGCAGCTCCTCGTCTGTGGACTGGACAGGCAGGAGCAACACAACATGCTGAGCCATAGCAGCAGACAGAGCATTTCCAGTCAGTGCCAGCTGGGTCTCAGACAGCTGTAGGAAATGTTTCCAAAGCTGCAGAGAGAATCTGATTTATAATTTAATGCAAGTGCTTTCAGAGAGGCCAAGGTAGAAGGTAATTGCAGCCTCTTGCCAGCACAAGCAAGCAGGCTGAGGGAAGGTCCTGCTGTGCTGAGCTCCACAGGGTTTCCCTGAGCAGGGGCTGTGTAAGGATCAGGCCAAATGTGTCAGGATGAGGAATCCAAATACAATAATTCTCGCTTTCTGCCCTACAGCTGCGAGTTAAAATTCTGCAGCATGCACAGATCAGACCTTTAGACTTAAGTCTGTCCTTTTGAAGGCTTTAACATAGGTAAAATAGTTTCTGGGAACATCCAGTCAGGATTGAATATATCAAGTAAATAAAGCAAATATCCCTTTTTTCTTGTGCTATACTGTGGTGGGGTGGTAGGGCTGGTGATCAGGACTGCAGGCCAGAGGGGAAGTTAATTTCTTTATACTACTCACTTAAAACAAAACATGGAAATTCTCAAAATTGGTGGTATTGGTAGTGAAGTTATTTAATTTCCTACTAAAGAAATTATAAAACTGCAGTGAGAGAATTTTGGCTTGTGTTCCGCTAAACCTTTAGAAGTGTGTTTGTTCAAGACTTAACATGATGGAGATCCCGGTCTGTGACTACGGTGCCTGTTTACTGCTGTAACACAAACACTGTTGCAGGGAAGATATTGTGGAGGTATGTACAGTTGGACAGTGGCTACTTACTGTAATTGGTGATTGCTAGGGAAGGTGTTTCCGTGCCAGACTTTCCCTAGGAAGGGAATTAATATATGTGTAGTGATTGCTAAAATATAATTCTGCTCATTGCAACCTCATCTCTAACTTGAGATCACTTTTGGTGGAAGTATTTTTGAGCATCTAAAAAGAGTAAGTGATAACAGATTCAATTAAATTATTACATTTGTAATGTACAAATTAACAGGGCAGGAAGAAACTTCTATTGTGGTTCCAGTTTCATCCCATCTTCTTAATTGTATGTGCAGTAACATCACACCTTGACATTTGCAAAGTGGCATCAGATCACCCCGAGTTTGAAATGTGATTCCTAGCCCATGATTATGTAAAATTAAACTGCTGCATAAGTGCATTGGGAATTTGACAGGACAACTCCTGCATCGAGAGACAAGTAATTAACAACTTGATGAGTGCTTTCCAGTTTATTAAAAAAAAATACATAGGAGTAATAAATAGTATTGTGTAGTCGTATGTTTTGGTTTGTGGAGCCTATTCCTAGGCACTATTTTGAGCATTTCCGTCAGCTGCATAGTAGCAGTCTTAACAAAAAGGTATACTATAAATCACTCTGGGTGTTAGAGCTGACAGCTGTAAATAAATACAGCTGACAGCTCAAATAGCTGTTCCATTGACAGTATGTGGTCTAAATGTGTTAACAAATGTGTAGACTCAGCAGTTTGGGATTAGTTTAGCAAATAAATTACAAAATAGCGCTGTGATCCAGCAAAAAGCACAATGCCTGTGTAACCCTGGTCTCCAGGCTTTGTTAATACTGGAACAGCCCCATGTAGCTCCATGGGAAAATACAACCCTGCAGCTAGACACAGGGCTCCTCCTAAAAGTGTCATTCATCTCCTCCAGATTTCTTCTTAGCATGATGTCAAGGAACACAAGCAACTATCTGAGTGTTGTGGTGAGTAGAGGTCGTTTAATAATAGATGTATTTGCTTTGAAGGATCAGAGATTTCATAAAGGAAGGTAGTAACTTTACACTAGCATTGGCTATGGTTAAAGATACAAAGTTACCAAATACCAGTGCAAAACTACTTTAATGCAAAGCTTGAGATATTTAAATGTTTTTATTTGTTTAGTGTGTTTAACGGAAATGCCTAGAACGTTGTTACTAGCTTGGATCTGTAGCACACGTGAAAGAAAAGCTGGGAAGAGAATAAGAGGAAGGAGCTAGACAGTGAAAAGGATTTCAGCTCTGGAGATGAATGATAGGAACATGTTAATTATTTCCCTGCTGATCACAGCAAGAAATAAGAGAGAGAGAATTACATGAAGAATTATGTCAGAGTTTGACACATTTAAGGCATAGTATTTTGCATGCTTAGAGGCTGAATAAAGCCATTGTTTAGTCTTTCATATTTTAATTTTAACTATTCACTGATAGGGTAATATGGCACAAGGTATTATGGGCTAACTAACGTGAACATGAAATGGAACTCTGGAGACCTGTATTTTAATGGAGTCACAAGTATTCTGGTATTTTCTAAGAATGTATTTTTATAGTTGTATCTAGTGAACAATTTTAGTGTACCGTGTACAAGTGGTAATTCTGGTAACTAGTTGGAATCTGTAAGCATCTGTCAGGAGTAGCTGATTTCTGATTTCTGCCTCTCATGTCAAGCGTTTGTAGTGAATGCAGTTATTAATGCAGTCCTTGTTTCCATCCCATTCATTAAATACATGGTTATAGAAAGTGGCTGCTCTTTCCCTTCAGTGAGCACTCATATCCACAGGTCAAATGGTGGTTACAGTATCATAAATACTTTTAGTTTTTCAAGTGCTTACTTGAAACCACTCGAGTTCTACACAGCATGTCACTAGAGGAGGCCTGCAGATGGCATTTGGTTTAAGGCCATAGAGCAGACAAGTATGTGTATCAGTGAGGAAATCCAGTTTGAGTTACCCCATTTCATGAAATTTCTTCCACTTCAGAAATCCTACAAGCCAACAAGTTTTTCTTTACCTACAGTGTTCTCCCGCAGAGAACAGTAGTTTACTGGAGTAGCTGTTGTACTATTAAGGCTTTTTAAGGTACTTTTTTCCTGATGGAACTACATGGAAAGATTCCTTTAACTGCAATACTGTAGATTTTGGAGGGATCTCAGGATATCTCAAATAGACTAAGTGCGTTGTACTTGTTATGTTTTGTGCTGTAGCGCACAACTTATCTCAACTGTTTATAGCTTATTATCATATATATGTTTTGAATTAGTAATGATGAACAAGGTTTTTTGAAAGTCTTTATATACAAACTAGTTAAAAGGGTATGTGTCAGGCCACTAAGTGCTTCCCTAGTCATTTTGGTCCTTGCATCTTGATTGGGACTAAGTCCATTCTGTAGTTCAGGTGTTTTACAGGAACTTCAGATGCAGACAGCTGTGATATATTATTCTTCCTGGGAAATTAACTAAGTTTTAATTTCACTCACAAATTTGTTGTGGGCCAAGGCACTGCACGAATCCTCTGTCCACATCTGTCCAGTGACCTGCTCCAGCCATGTGGTAGATCTTAGTGGAGAGTAACAGAATTTGTACTTGGCCTCTGAGTTTCTTTGTCTAGGTCCATGGTGCAAAGTCTGAGACATTGAGAGGAGCTGGAGTTCAGAGTGGAACAGCAGCTGGAAAATTCTTCATTTTACGTGCATTTTCCTGCCTGATGTGATATGATTAGTCAAGGTCAGGACACTTAATTGTCAGTGAAATGGAGAGTGGTTTGTTTGTTACTTACATGTGAACTACTCCAAGATCCTTCTGTCATCAGACTGGTTTCATTGCCAAGAATGCACTTTATTTCTTCTGAATATCCTGTGACATCCATCTTATGATACGAGAATCTCCATGGGTCAGATCCTCATAGGTCAGATCCTCAGCTTGTGTAAATCTGAGTAGCTCAGTTTTAAGTCACTGATACTGTAGTGATTTATGCCAAGTGAGCATATTTTGTAATGTTAAGAAATATTATTAAAAGTCAACATTCATTTTTTATCAGTTTGTATTTTGCACAATAAAAGCAAAAAGGTGATGACCGTATTAAATTTTCACATGTACTGTGTGTACCAGCTTACAAACTACTTGTATACCAAATACAGGTGTTTGAAAAGATTTTGAAATGGGACCAAAATTCTCTTTTCAATTGTCAACTGTTAAGAATTGTGGATTAATATATACATGGGTTTTTAAAAGGCATTACATGTTTCTTGGCTGGCTCTCCAGTGCTTGGCTCCTAAAAGAGGAGATTGCTGTAGAGGAGACATAGAGATGAGTAGTTGGGAATGAGTCGTTACAGAATTGGTGTTGGTGCAGCCATCTAGGGTGTCTTGGAAGATGGCACTCCATGAACTTTTCTTCACACTGAGTAAAGGAGAATTTTTATGTAACTGGTTTTGCTTTGATGATGTTTGAGGCAGACAGGAATTTTTCAACTACTGTTTTGTTAGGTTTGCAAAATACAGGTTGGCGGAGAGAAGAGGGCCTAGGGTATTGACCATGAGCCATATGGACTCGAAGACTTTGTTGCTCTGAAAGATACATAGTGCTTCTCAAAAGTGCATTTGGATTCTTTAGTGTTTTCCCCAGCAGTAGCTGGTTATCTCATGAGCAGTTCAGCTCTGTGTTCAGTGTTTTTCTTCACAATTGTCAGTATTTGTAGACTTTTGAAAAGGAAAAAAATGCAGTTAATTTGGAATGTAGTCATTTGCAGTGAAGGAAGAAATGCGTTGAAACTGCAGTGACTAAACCATTCACCTTGCTGAGAAGGTTTCTGTTGTGTTCTAGTGACCCCTACAAGCTGCGTGCGTGTGCACAGCAGTCTATAGCCCTTGGTAATGTTGAGAAATCAAGTGAACACATAAATACTCCAATAGAGCATCTGAACATCTGAATTGTTAATTAAAAAGACACTTCTGCAGCATCCCCAGAGATAGATGCTTTTGTGAAGGACATTTTTAATACAGTAGACAGCCCGGAAATGCTGGGTAGAGTATGTTGGAGCTTTCTCAACACGCATTTGTACCAATTCTTCCCCCACACTTAGTCCTCCATATGAGAAAGCTAGAAAATACCACAGCTTATTTTTTGCTTCCCCTCTGCTTTTTAAAGCCTCACAGTTATCTGAACCTCATGTCCACATAGGCTTTCTTTTTATTTTATTTTTTTCTTTTTTTTTTTTTTTTCTGCTGGAAAGCATGTGGTTCTTTCTTGTTCTATTAATTGGCTAATGTAAAATGCAGTTTGAAACTGCAGCAACCTCATGCAGAAAACACTTCAGCAAAAGCGTATGGCTGCTTTTGACTTGAAAGTCAGGGAGAGATTTTATCCTCATTTACCTCACAGTTGCTCCTAGTCTTTGAAGATCTGAGTGTTTTAAGACCTTCAAGCTTAATCCAGAAGGCCTGTTGTAAACAGAACTCCCATTGATTTCAAAAGATGTTGCATAAATGAAGGTGTGGTAAGACCACAATATTGGAGAGATTAAGACGTCTAATTTAAGAGTTCACATGTTTCAGTTTAGCAGTCAGAAAAACAGACACAAGCACAGTATATGATTAATTTTTATTGGATCTTTTTAAGGGAAGTGTCTGCTAAAGTAGAGTTTAGAATACAGTAAATGGTCCACACAATGAAAAAAAATCAATCAGTGTTTCATTATGTTGCTAAAGCAATGAACATATAACAGACACTGTCAGGATAACTAAGGGACTTCTGATTGTCAAGATTTTGGAGTGTCTTGCGCAGATTCATCCCACTTTTATCTTGTTTGGTCCTTTTGAACCTCTAAGACTGCACCATTTCCTGGAATTCTGCAAAAGATAAGAGAATATTTACAGTAGAAATATTAAAATGAAAGGCTTAGGAGTAAAAGGTTAGTGGCTTACCAAGAGATTTAGAACAGGAATGAACAGAAAACAATTCCCTCATAGATAACCAGAAGAGAAGAAATACGTATAGAAGAGAGACGTTGCCTAAACTTCCTCTTGTAAACAACAGATGGAAAGACAGTATTTTGCTGACATTTATAAGGAATAATAAAATGTTCAGGGTAGTTCTGGCCTTCTCTGCATAATACCGATCTTGGACAAAAATAATGGGATGGATAATGTGGAATTTGAGTAAGAAGTAGTTAAGAGCTGAAGTAAAAGAATTACGAGTGAGTCCATGTGTCGTATTAGCTGTTTGTAATGCTTCAGCAGTCGAGGAGTGTTGATTGAGAGCAGTCTATCGCCATGAACGTGGTGCAGTTCCACACGGTATGCTGCTGAAGTATTGCCTTGTACAGGAAGATGCTGGTATTTGAAAGATCTTTTAAATGTTTGGCTTCAGTGAGTCAGAGTATCTGATTAATCTGGTCCCTGGACAACTGTATTAGTATACAGATTGCTTTGTAAATCATGTGTGTTTATTCTGGCACATTTCCTAAGGAGCTGGATTTATTGCCTTCCAAAGAAAGAAGAGTTCTGTCCTCCCAGCGCAGTGAGCTGGGGAATCTGCACAGCAGCACATTCCCTGCGTGCTATTCCCTAAGCCCGTTTCACGCTCATCTAGGCAGCTTGCTTGTCTTGCAGGGCCAGTTGCCATTGGCGCAAGCCTTTTGTGTGAGTGTGTGCTTCTGTCCAAAATGAGACACAGAAATACGGAATTAGGAGATCAGGAGGTTTCTGCACTGAGCAGCCATTAAATCACACCAGCATATCCATGGGGTGAGTGCAATATGCTGCTTCCTAGAACAGCTGCTCCTTCCTATCTGGTCCTTAACCTGCCACTGGAGATAAATAGCATCCATCCCCCTCCACGGAGCCTGCTGTGGGTCTTGTGTCGGGTTAGTGACACCTGATCATTCTGTTCTCCCCGTTATGCAAAACAAATATTGAAGTGCATGCTGCTGGCTCTTGCATATTGTGAATGATTTCACTGACGAGTGGAATTTCTGTTGGGAGCTAACTGCTGTAAATGAGCCAGTGTCTGTGCTGCTGATTCTCCTGTGGAGAGCTGGTTTTTTGTCCTTGATTTTGCAGTTGTGTCTTACAAGTGATGCTAGTGCTGCCTTACATCAGAATAAATGGGAGGAGAAATAAGGGCAGTTCCTTTCAAAACAACTGGAAATTTTTGAGTGGCAGTGAGAAAGTTCCTTAGGGCAGCCTGGGTGGGTTTTTTGACTTGCTCGTGCAAAAGGAATTGCAGAGATGAACCTGTAAGATCAGGGACTGTTTCCCCCTTTAAACAGGTTTCAGTAACATCGCTGAAGGTACTTTAATGTACCATCAACATAAAATAGAATCACACATCATTACAAGACATCCTGAGGAGCCTTATTCTGTATATAAATAAGTTAATACCTTCAGCCCCAATTTTACCATCCCCATCATGATCTGCAGCTGCCATGAAGGTCTTAGTTTCTGAGGTGGTTAACACTCTGGCTCCACTCTCAAATCTCTGAAGGAAATACCTAAGAAGAAAACAGGTTTTATTGTGATTTTCATGGGATATTATTATTTTATGCTCACTGTATAATCAAACAGGTATAAATATAAACAGCTAGGTATAAATGATTCACCACAATAGCCAAGTCCTCCAAACGCTGCTTTGTTTGACAGTCTAAATCTCAGTCATATACATTTCTGCTTTGTACATCCAGCCCTGATATGATTGTTTCTACTCGCTAGCAAAACCCAGATATTAGTTATTATTAGGAAGTTATTTTTTTTCTACACTGAGCATTAAAAGAAGTTATTCAATTTTTTGTTTTTCTCTGTAAGGATGAGCAACTTAAATACACCTTTAACAATCTGCTGAAGATTTTATCAACCCTTGGCATAACTTGTGCTCACATTTACAGAACAGTTCTGGAAAGAAAAAAGCCTCTATATAGTTAACAAAATCCTTACTTGAGCTCGTCTTCCTCAATAAAGCCACTTTGATCATGGTCGAGAATCCGGAATATCTCCTTGAGCTGGCTGCTGCTCTTTTTAGACATTCCGCTGATCTGAAAGAATTTTTTGGGACTAAAGGAATCTGGAGCTGAAAATAAATTAATAAATACATTAACCCCAGACCACTGCATTCACTGGTCCTATATGGTCTGAGGATGTGGCTTTGTTACATTTTAATTGTTCTAGCTGTGAATGATAGATAAAACCCATCAAAGAATGAATTTTCCATATTGCGCCATACCCTCCTAAACATCTAAAAAAATCCCATGGGGATTACAAACTGACAATATAAACCTGTCATGAACAAATATACTGTGACAGCTAAGTAAAGAGATTACAGCAATCTGTTTACAGTACACCCAGGTTTAGTATTCCTTTGGGACTGAATTAAACTTGCCATGTGTTATACAACATAATAGATTTTTAGAGTTTTAATTGTTTTCTCACCTTGGCAGTCCCGCAGAGCAGCAGCAATATCAGAAGGGCTAAGAATGTCTGTAAGGCTCATTTTAAACCTGTGCAAAAAAGTATATTGCAAAGAGATTTGTGAAATGCAAACGTATCTTACAACAAATTGTTTTTTCTGTTTCAAAGACTTCTGAGGGTAGAAGAATCTAATTGATCAAACTTACATCACTGCTATTCCTAAACAAATGAGAAGATTTAGTACATTGCTTCCTTAAAAATAGCAGTGCTGAAATAATAATTTTAAATAAGACAGATTATGTAAATGATGTGTATTGTTTTATCAATTTTTTATCATTTGCCTGCATCCTATTTAAGTATAGCATATTTTTAAACTCTATGTAATTGTTAATCTAATAGTTAGTCTTACTGGAATGCATGGTATCTGGCAATACAAATAACAGTATATGCAGTGGAAAAAGGAAAGTTGAGAAGGTTTGCTTCTGTTTTCTCCCCCAACAGCTCTGAAGAATAAAAAAGAAAACTGATACTTATCTATATAAGGTCCATCCATATGTAATTCCAGCAGTTAAAATAAAAATCTTAGAAAAATGGTTATTGTACTTACTACTGGTGCAGCTCTGCACAGTAATTTCATTTAATTAATCTCAAGTCGGCTGCTCACCTTTATGGTTTTCTCAGCTAGGTAAAGGAAAAATAGCTGAGGAGATACCAGGCAAAATAGTGATGTTGGCTCTGGCTGGCCACTCTGGCTTATAAAGGATTCAAAAGGTGACAATAACCACTGCTTAGGTTACTGCTTCATGGATCAAATGTTTGATTTGAGACCTAGCTCAAATTTCTTCCTTAACTAATTAAACTTTTCTTTCTATTTATATCCTAACATAATATGGACAAGAAGAACAGTTTTTTTAATAAATCCTCTTCTGCTTAATTAAGTACAACTCTGCCATCAAAACATAACCTTTCAATCTGCAAATATGCTCAAGATTTTCAGTTAACCTCATCCTTAAAGTCGCTTACTGGAAGATGACTCCAGCTGTCAAATCCTTATGAAAAGAAACCAGTTTGGTTTCCCTAAGTCTGTTGATCCCTTGGAATGTATAAAGGAAGTTGGAGATGAAAGATCAGAGGTGACAATGTGTCATTCTGACAAAGATAACTTGTCACTAGGGTAGAGGAAAGCATGCTATGATTTGGGGTGATCTTTCTCCAGTAAGCTTCATTTCATATTTCCTGACCATTTGCTGAATTATGATGCTGTCACTGATGCTGTCACTGATCGGGGGAGAGCAGAAACCACCACCTTCAGTGACAGCAAAACTCTAACACTAGGTAAAGCTGAATAAACTAATCTTGTTGTCTGTATTGCTTGGAAGATTATGTACAATCAGACGACCTACTTTATATTTTGAATATTTTAAATTACATTAAATCAGTGTTAGTCTTACTTGTAGAAATCAGACTTTGTTAGTGCAGAGATAGATTTATATATGTATGCTCCCACAATCTGTTTCCTTAATATGAAATGAAAATTGTAGGTATAAATAAGTGAGGGTTTATGATATATTTCAAGAGCATTAATTTTGGAAGAAAAAAGAAGCAGTAACAGCAGATAGGAGGTTTTCCTTCTCAGATAAAAACCTATTTCCATCTTTAAGGGGGTTTATCTGGGCAAAATTTTAGGTGAAGACCAATAAAAACCACAAATATTTTGGTTAGAGTTGCTGTATAACAGTCCATTATAGTGTCTAAAGTAATGTTCTCTTCTCCCGGGTAACTAATGAAAGGACAAGAGGTAATGGCCTCAAGCTGCGCCAGGGGAGGTTTAGATTGGGTATCAGGAAGAAGTTCTTCACTGAAAGAGTGATTAACCGTTGGAACAGACTGCTCAGGGAGGTGGTGGAGTCATCATCCCTGGAGGTGTTCAAAAAATGGGTAGATGTGGTGCTTCAAGACATGGTCTAGGGGTTAGGGAGGTGTTTGAAGAAGGTTGGACTAGATGATCCTAGAGGTCTTTTCCAACCGGAATGATTCCATGATTCTCTAATACATGAGCATTGTTTTATTTTTTAATGAAAGGAAATAGCATGGTATGCTGAACAAGTAATATTTGTCATAGTAGAAAAGTTACAAATGGTGCTGTGGAGTAGAGTAGTAATGTACCTAAGCCTTGCTGTAAGTTAATGGACTACAGCGGGTTTACTCCTGATTGGTTTAATGACAGTGAGACAAGTATCAAGCACAGCAGTTGTTCTGGGGGACCTGTTTGTCTGAATTTGGATAGAGAAATACAACATATAATTAACATGAAAAAGACACCTTTTAATGATACTTCTATGTCTTTTGCTATCTCTTTTGTATGCCAAAGAAGGTGGTGTAAATCACAAATAATCAGACTTACCTTTAATTCCAAATATCAGCGGTCTAGAAATAATATAACACTTTCTTCCAGCTCTTTAAGGACAAAAATGGTTTATAGTAATCTAGAAGAACACTTTCTTATTAAACCTAAGAACTGTAAATTAATATTGTCTGATTAAAACAAGTTGAAGGTCTGATCTTAGGTCTGTTGGTGTTCTTTCTGTTTATCTTCTTGGTTCAGTACTATATATTCATGTTGATTTCTGTCTGAGATTTGCATGATACTATGATATCATGATATTATTATATCATGCAAATCTCGGTGGCGGGGGAATTAAGCTCATACTGTGCTTTCAACAGAATCATTTTGGAATAACTTTCATCCTTGTAGGTACATTTTTGTCCTCTGTTGTGATATTACTTTATAGTAGACTTCCTTTATTTCTGCTTGCTCCTACACACTGCTTATTCAACTGTTTGCTTCTTTAAAATTTTTGACTTGCAGCACTGATTATTAAAAGCTAATGAGAATGAGGAAATTGAAATGAAGTAGAGGAAAATTATGAGATCAAGGTGAACATAAAATAGTCAAGCTCAAAGAATGGCACCTGGTTGCCTCATACACTCCGCCGTGGCACGCAGGGTGCGGAACTGTTCTTACATGTGTTCAATGGTAGTGAAGGAACCAGAATTAGTATTATATTAAAATATGATCTCAGATAAAAGTGAGCTAATTGCTACAATACGTTCACTATTATTGCTTACGAAGGGATCTTTTAATGTTTGAAATCCAACACTGACAGCAGAAGTGTTGTTCAGTGCTAATCCTGGCTGAAAGATGGTTGACAAAAGCCTAAAAGAGCTGAATTTCAGAATCAAGTTGATGTCACTGTACATTGATACAGGTGGGAATCTAGGGTTACTGGGTTTTATTTATTTATTAATGACACTTCATCTGAAGTACAGGTTTCCCTCTGCTACAATTAGAATGAAATAATCAGGGATCAGCATATTATATAGAGGCATGTTTTAATTAGATAATCTATTTTACAGCTGAGTTATCTACCTGTTTTCCTTAGTTCTGGGGTATGCATTAGCTTAGGTGATTGTAATCACTTTAGGAGTTCAAAAATTGAGACTGATGAAGTAAATCTTCTAAAAGATAATATGCGAGCAATGTAATGCTATAAATAAAATGCCTATTAATTCAACCAGAACAAGAGCTGCTAGGTAATGGGCAGCTAATAGTGCAAAATCCAGTACAGAATCTGAGTATTGCACAGTTTCCAGGGATGTTTATATAGTGCTTGTTCCTATGAAATTCAAGAAAAAAAAATTAATTTTGTTTGTTTGCTTTTGTTTATTTGCTTTTGGTTTTTTACTCTACTGGGGACTTCTGAAAGTGCTGTTGAGTTGTTCACCTGAAGATTTATCTACCTGTATAACTTTACTTCTCTTGTTTTCCCCTGCGGTGTTTTTGTGCACAGTATATACTTTAATATTAAAGCCTTTTTTTGTTTTGGTTTCGGGCTTCCAGAATTAAACTTGAAGGTGTGGTTCTGAGAAATACAGAAGATTCATATTGATAAGTTCTTGTGAGGATTCTAAACATATAAACCAACTGCTTTCAAATCAGAAGTACTGTTCACTTCCCTAATACGCAGAGGAAAGTTGTGTTTTGGTAAATCATTGACAGGTTGTGGACTAGTCTTGTACTCTATGTGTTCTGTTTGGTATGAAGTACAGAGTTAATTAGCAGTGGCAATCAGCCAGAGAGATGACTTTAAGCAGATGCAAAAGAAACATCAGCAGTTGTCTCCGGTGAGATCAGAGGAGAGGTGTTAACCTGAGACCAACTACAGTAGTGTAAAGAGATGCTCTTGCAGCTGTTCTAAACCCCACACAACTCCATCTTTCAGCCCTGGTTGTGTTAGGGCCAGAACAATTGTATCATGATCCTGGATAACAGATTCTGCCTTTGTAATGAGTTTGGAAGTAACTAAAATACTCACTTAACGATGTGGGTGATCATTGATGTTGATGTGTCAATGGTGATGGCAGAGAATCTTAGTGTGAATATGGCTCTATCATTGAAAAGGGCCTTTACAGCAAAATGCGTTCTGTCTTGCCATTTCAAGTTGTCTCTTAAGGCACATGCTTCAAGCATATAGAAATAACTACAGAATCTGATTTGAATGGCTGCATGGGCCATAGTCTTTTACCGCCTTTAACAGAGATATGTAAGAACACGGTTTAGTATTTTACTTTTTTAGTTCTGTGCATTATTACAGGAAGGATGAAACCCAGGCCTTGGAAGCCTCAGTGACAAAGCTTTTTTTTTTTCCCCTGCAGCAAGTAAAGGATGTTACTCAAAGCACTGAGCACTGAGATCCGGGCTGTGGAATCCAAGATACAAGATACGTCCTGCAGCACTGTGGGGCTGGAGCTAAACAAAGACAGGTACATCTCTCGTGTTAGAAGAAATGGCTTGTGTACTTCTCCCAGTTTAAATAATCATAGTTGTAGAATCATATGTCCTTATCATTCGGTGTTAATGAGATTGATTTCTATTTGGAAATGATGACAGAATAGACTAATGTAACTGATTAATAACGTAACTAATTCATCAAGATTGCTCTGATCGGGATAATTTTTCACTTAAAAAGCTATCCTGGAAGATCTCTGCTGGCATTTGATATGCTACGTGTTTGTCTTTAAACACGCTTCCAAGTGCCTCTGTACTCACTAACGCCATTTTCCATCTCTGACCCTAAATGTAATTGTTTAAGATGTTTCTGTCTGCTCTCAGCATTATAGACAGTGTCTATGAAATAATCTCTAAAAGTTGAAATTGTTCAGGTTTTCTATGCATTTTAAGAATAACTGTGCCCTAAGGTTGGAGGCTGTGAAGTAATCCAGGATTGGATGATGCCCTTTTTGTGACATGTGAAAAATACGTAGAGTGGTACTGTGCTGTTACCAAAGGGTTTTTGCACATGGCTGCATTTCACTATGACCCACAGTGTAAGAAGCCATGGTAAAATAACGCAAATAGCACTGAAGCAGGTCCAACTATTTCTATATTCACTGCCTGTCCTCATTGATGCCAATGGGATTTCTGCCATTCGTTTCAGCAGTAGGAGGATATATAACTCCTTGTGAGGTATAAAGTAAAATTACCCTATAATTAGAGTTAACCTTATACGTAATCATCAAAAGTCATTTGTTTAAACAGAATTAACCTTCAAAATAAAGGAGATGCAGGTGTTGATATTCAGACAAGTGCTTAAAACACATGCATAAAGCATGTGACAAAATTCTGTTATCAAAAGGCAACCACACCTTTAGGGACTCTGGTGGAAAGGGCTGGATAGAAACATTTGCAGAACACAGGCCATGGTCTTAGAGCTCCACATTTATGATTCTAGAAGAGCATTCTTTGCTTTAAGGGAGCTGCGTGGGAGTGTTTGTTTATGATCTTGCAGCAGTCTTTCCAGCTGTGGCCTTACAGGCACAATTGGAAGAGCTTTCCTAAAGTACATAATAAGCAATTACAGAAATTTCACAGTACCCGGCAGCCTATGTCAGAGACAGAGAAGAAAAGAGACAAAATAAGTAAGTGCATTCTTGTAGGCAGAAAACAGCATTTTCTCCACCAATCTGCTTAGTGGTAGTACTGAAAGAAGGAAAGCTCTAAAAACGTCTCTAGTCACAAGCTCTTCTTAACTTTCTGGAGTGATCACTGAAGCTGATATCAGACTTACCTTGTCATGAATTTTTTACAGTTCTTAATGGAATGGTAAGTGGTGAAATTGTCTTAGATTTGTAGACCTAGCAGGCTAATCAGTGTGGAAGTAAGTGTGGTTAAATAAAGGAGCTCCCTGCTAACTCGGAAGATACCTGAGCAGTTGTTGTGTACAGTGCTGGATAAATTTGGTAAGAGATTAATCCCCTTGTGCTCTAGTCGATCCTCAGAGACTAGAGGGGCTAGGGGTGGCTGGACTTATCTCTTAATAGGTATGTCACTTATTGCCATGACTGTAGGTCCAACCCAGATGCATGAACAAGCTGTCTGCTCTGGGTCCAGTCTCATTCAAAAGAAGCAGTCAGGTGCACAAATAGCAAGGTTTACTTCACGTGCAACATATACAGATTCTTTAAGATTGCCAGTGATAAGTGCACTAAGCTGCAGAGTAGCGATGTAGCTTGAAAATACGATTGCAATGATAGTTTTTATCTCTCAGAGAAAAATAGTCAGCATAGCCAAGGCCGCAACTCTTACCAAAAGGCGTCTCTTCTGGGGGAAGTGTGAAGAACAAACCCATCGATCTGTCCCTAAGACTTGATGCCAAATTCTCATCCACATATTAGGAGCAAAATCAGCCTGATATTTATACTTGGTTATCTACTATTGTGCAAAGTGTCGGGGTGGGACTGTGGGCAAATGATTGTTAGCTAGTCTTCCAGTTGCACAAGCATTGATGACTTCCTCCATATCTTCTGATGCAGGTAACTGCTGCAATAAATTTGAGAATGGGGCCACACCTTGTCCCACTCCACATTCCTCCCTCCATGTGTTGTGCCATGACAGTACAGACCACCGGATCTTCACCCGGCCTCCGTGTCTGCTCTGGCCGCCAAATGTGTATCAGCAGTGATGAGCTTTGCCATTTTCAGTTGTTTTTGCCTCCCGCTTCCCAGTCACATCCACAAATTTAAGTTTGGTTTCAATTTAAGGTCTTAGTACTAGGGACATTGATAAACCTCCTCCTCCATCAGAGGGGTATAATCAGCAAGTTGAATCATCTTAATACTAGCAGCATTCATTATAGCTGATTTTACACAAGATATTGCTACACCTAGGATAATTATCATCACAATAAACATCAGTACATATTGTATTAAACTTTGGATGCAACTACTAACACCAAATCCAAACCCACTAAACACCCTTGAAAGGTAGCTAGCATTCACTCATTCTCGGAGTTCATGAGTGTCTTTTACCACCTGCTTTATCTTCACTAGTTGGATGCGAAGGTCCTGTGTAAGATGAGGGATATGAACACAGCAGTCTGTACTGCAGAGATTTAAGTATCCACAAAGTCCATTTTGGTGTCACAGTGCCATGTGCTTCTGAAAAGTCATTCTTGAAGTAGCTTGTAATTGACTGTTGAGTAACTGTAGACTGATGTCAGTAGCATTAACGAATTTCTCTACTTTACAGGTTTATTTGCTCATCCATAATTGCATTTGCACAGTAGCAGCTCCTAATCCCCAAACTCCTTCCATTCCTCAGACTATGCAGGTAGCTGCTCCCAGACCTTGCCACTCCTCTACATCTCCCTCTAGTTCTATTCTTGCCCCTTCCCTGTGAGCAGCACAGCAGTCTGTGCCTTTCTTTCTCATTTAACCATTAATATTGGTACAATGCTTAAAGATCTTCAGGTGACCTGTATTACTTGGTGAAAATATAAAATCTGCTGAGATACACTGCATTTTCTGACAATAATTAGAGCTCTTAGCCCTGCAATCAAACAGCAGATAAAAACTACTCAGAATTTCTTTTGCTTATTGCTCTCCTGAGATGACACTGAAATCATAAATGTGAATTGGTTTGGCGGATAATTCTTTTCTCACTGTTAAGGAAAATTCTACAATCATAGGGCCTGATTAGTTCATTAGAATTAATGGAAATATGTTTTTGGCTAGTGCACAAGGCATGAACACATTATTGAGTATTCATTAAAGTCCTGCAGACTGCTTTAATTTTGTGTAATATGGTGATTCCCCCAGCACTGTATTCATGTTTCCTTCCTTCTCCACAATGTCTTATCTTAAACATGTTATGCATCAGAACTGCATTAGCAGATAATTTTGAAATGTAGATTGTTTGATCTGTAAATACTGACGCATCTCAAATAGCACCAACAAGTACAGCACGGGTGGTCATTGTACAGGTTTTTGCAAGATTAATGCCCAAGAACAGACTTTTCAAGAGTTCCAAAGTTTTCAAAAAGAGTACATGAGAGTAATGATCATGTTGGAAGTACAATGTTCTGGATAGTTAAAGCCACCTAGATGTTTTTAAAAGGCTGTTTGGATATCTGTTTATTTTTATTACATATATAAACTAAAAAACCCCACACGTTGTAGTGTCTAGTTAGGTACTCACAGTGATTAGTTCATTTTTGTAACCTCATTTGATTGCTCTGTGTTTGCATTATGACAAAATTGCAGTGACATCACACGCTTACTTTTCAACCTGAACCCTAACTTAGTCAGGGCACAAGCTGGATGAACTTCAGTTAATGAGCAACTGTTCAGTTCAGCAACTGCTCTCCTCATTTCTTATTTCTGGCTTGCTATTTCAATCTATCTGTAAAAAAAAAGTTAATTTCTTAGCGATTTTTTATGGTGTTCTTCATTTTACTATACTGTCCTCACAAACATTTATGCATTTATTTTTACAACCCTGTGAGACGAGGGCATTATGTTATCCTCAGTTTTGAGATGGAGAAAAGCAGCAGAACATTGATTATTGGGGCAACATGCCCCAGTTTGCCATTATGGAGCACTAGGGACTTGACTTTTTCAATGTGCTTTTTGTCTAGTTGTATCCAAAACACCGCTCCCTTTATTTTGTCTGTAAACAACTGAGAATGGTGCTCACAGTTAGTGCTCTTTACGTGGATCTTATAAGAACTCATTTTAGCATAAATCATCTTGATATGATTGATGGGTGCCAAATCTGTTCCAGCTCTCTGTGTGCAGACCTTCAAGTCTCATAGTGGCAGAGGGGGAAACGCTGGGCTCCTGACCCCACCCCTGTGCAGACAGACCCATGTCTGCTCCTCTGTATCTCTGTGACGTGGTGTGCAACTCACTCAGTCCAGCTGGTGTGCAGGATATCTAGTGCCATATGGATGGCACTGAAGGGCATGCAGTGTGCAAAGTGGACCCAGCCAAAGCTATTTATTCCTTGACTGCAGACCAGCACCACAGACCTTTCCTGAGGCATCCATCATGCTCCTGAGCTCTGAGGCACAGGGTTCCCTCCTTTGGAAAACAAAATGTTAGCATTCTGTGTTCAAAGATGATTTAATCTGGCAAAAATGAGTCATCAGCAGAAGCAGGCAGGTGAGATACTAGAAGTGTTCTGAGCTGAATTAATTCAAGCAGCTAGAACTGTTAACTTTTGTAAGTGGAACAAGAGTGCCATCGGGTGGGCAGGAAGGTGAGCGATTCCTTGGAGAGTTTTCAGTGTGTTGCTGTTTCAGTAATCTAAATTCATTTTGAATCCAGTTATCTTAGATTAAAATTGACAGCTTAATTAGTGCTCAGTTCTACTATTTAATTAGTGTATGAAACATTATCAGTCGCATAAAGAATGACAGAAAAACATATGGAACATTAAATACACCTCTTGATTAAATATCACCGCTACTAGTTACCATAAACAGGTTTTACACCTGGACATTTTATTAATTCTGGTTTTTTTTACAACCAGTGCTAGCTATTTATGCAAATACTGAAAATTAAATGGCCCACAGAGATACTTTTAATTTTTCCTTCTCTTAATATTTTTACTAGTATTTTTAATGCCCAAAATTCAGATGAGCAGAGTGAGTCAGTGGTTGCGATCTGCCCCTGCCACCTTTACCTTTCCACCAGTTACTGCAGGTTTTCGATGACTTCATGCTTCTTTTGGCAATTCCCCAGCTCTCAGTGCCTATTAGGGAAGATCTTTCCTTTTTGTCAGCCTTTTTGAGCTCTTCTTCCAAGGCTCAGTTGTTAGCCTTTTACAGTTGGTTACTAAAAGCAAACACTCTTATCTCTTAGCTCCTTCTCTCCACCAGATCCTGTTTCACAGGGCGGTGGGAACTCCGCTACTCCCTTGTTTTGCTAATTGGGAAAACTCACTGCCCGCTTTACGTCAGTTCTTCGCCTTTTGCAAGTCTCATAAATCTCGCTTCAGGAATCTTAGGAGTCTATAAGTACATTTGGAAGGATACTGAAAAATTTACATATATACATACAAAAGCTAGTAAGACCACCGTCAGCAGCGTCAGCATTCTCTTAACCCATAAACTCAGATTAGGGAACCAGAAAGTCAACAATTTCTATGTTTCTTCAAATCCTACAGAGATGTCATCCATAAAAACAGTACCAATATTATCCCTAAAAAAATAAAAATACAATAAAACTTCACCTTGTGTACAGTCTAAGTGCAAAATTGATTCAATATTAGTATAATTAAGTGTCCTCTACATGTACTGAGTTGTTTAAGTGTCTGGTACTGGTATCAAACTGAGCAAGTTACTTTTGAGGGCATTTTGTCCTGAAATGGGGGATATATAAACTGAACGATCCAGTCTTTCCATTTGGGAATCTAGCTTTCCCTTTGTTTCAGAATCCTGGGATATAATTGAGAGAACGGCCTGGGATCTGAGAGGATCTGATAATTGTGTCGAGGTTACTGAACATACAAGAGATACTCGTTGTGAGAAGACCACATTGAGATCACAAAGCATTTATCGATAGTTTTTGATAGTTTTGTGGCAAACCAGAGCTTGCCTGTAGATGGCACCAAAGATAGTCAAGTCCAGGCGTGACATCTCTCTGGGACTGCTTGGGCTGAGAGGAAACCAAGGAACTGAAAATGAGGAGGTTAACAAGTGGGCATTCATGAGCAAGGAAGAGAAGAGGAAGGAGCAAATATTTAAAAGAAAAAAGGTCTAGTCTATGAAATCACTCGAAAGACTGTAATATAAACAGACTAAATTGAAAACTCAGAAATAATTTCAGGAGATTTTCCATTAATAATGATGAGAAATAACAGGTTATTTTGTCTGTCCAACAAAACCAGGTTTACTGTGTTTATTTTTATGCTGGCTAACTACTACAGTCCGTCAGGGAGATCATTGCAAATGTAAGATCAGTTTGTTCTGGCAGCCTGGGAGTTAGAGCAGAAAGTTAGTAGCTAGGAAATACCAGCCGATTAATACCTAGTTGTGATGGAACTGATGTGATTCCCTTTGACTCAAGTATTTGCATATTCTACTTTGATGTAGGTTCCTCTTTGAACTAAGGGTCAATCATATTTTTGTGACTGCAGGGGAAGGCATTGTCTAGGGGAACCTTCTTTTTATAGTATAACTGATGTGGTGATCTGATTTTCTTTTCTGGAGCTTGATATACAAACCCTCTGATTTTCCCATTTTCAGGAGTGTAGGAGATGCTGATAAGCAAATAAAAAGTTAGGGAGCAGCCGCATCTGAACTGCTGGACACTGTGCTCTCTAGGCCTTTGGTACAGAAAGTGCACCAGAAAGTCCATACCAATTTAAGGCTATCTTTCTGTGCTCGCCAGCAAAAGTAATATGGAAATTAAGTTTCATAAAATGTGAACACTTTAAATTAGTTCATATTCTACAGCATTTACTTATTAAATGTTTTTAAATATATGAACAGCTAAGCACGAAAATGTTAGGTACATGTCTGTTCAGGGATTTAATCAAGAAGTGTCTATTTCTGTAACCCATTCCAGGAAATTAATCCAGCCTTGGCCCCCTCTGCCCACACTGTTTGTGTGAAGAGCTCCAGGCGCCTCTGATGATGCTGCATCAAAGATTTTCCACATGGGCTGGCTGCTAACTCAAAGAAGAAACTTTACCAGTCTATGTGTGCAATGAATGTTCTAACATCCCCTTG
Source organism: Coracias cyanogaster (assembly GCA_033124195.1). Lineage (NCBI taxonomy): Eukaryota > Metazoa > Chordata > Aves > Coraciiformes > Coraciidae > Coracias > Coracias cyanogaster. The sequence continues at coordinate 5,162 of JAVSBS010018046.1, read as the reverse complement.
CCCTTTCTGTGCGCTCTGACTTGTTAGAAGGTGACTGGGAGATTTCAGACAGTTGGAGAGCTGAAATTGAAGCTGAAGTTTCCAATTGGCTCTAGGTTGGGATTTCCGAAGGAACATGAATTTAGGAGGCAGCCAGCTTCCACTAAATACCTGAATATTTTGTCTTATGCATGATTCTGCTCCTTTATCAGGACAACCCAAAATTCTAGTGGAAGATAGATGATGGATTTAGCGGCTAGAGCACTAGGGTGGGATTGGGGTACTGGGTTCAACATCCTGGCCCTCTATATACTTTCTTTCTAAGTGCTTGTGTAGGACAATCAATTTCTTTATGTTTCGTTCACACTTGAAGAGATCATAGCACATCTTTATTTCACAGGAAGTACTGGGAGATTAGGGACTAAACTGCTCATACAGGTTAATGAGGGGACTGAGGTGTGTCTGAGCACTCACAGTCTTTGGGCTGAGTGGGACTCAGATCTGCCACCCACATTTTGGGTTGCTCTTTGATTGTCTTAAGTAAAGGTAAAACATATAAAAACCATTTCCTTTATCCTGGGAATTATGAAGCAATATTATCTGAGTGTTATACTGAGCAGGACAGTCTTACTCTAAACCTGCAAATGGGTTACCAGTGTGGTAATACCGGGTGTTCTTAGAGCCTTTCTGATTTGATGTAGCATAGACAATTTGTAACAGAATTTTGGTTTTTAACTGGGTACTCAACAGTGTTTTATTTGTGTACTTCATTCATAAAAGCTTGATGCACAGGACTTAATCCTTACTTAACAGATTGCTCAGAGAGTTTATAGAACCTCCATCCTTGAAGATACTCAGACTCAGCTCATGGCCTTCTGAGGAAGCAGTTGGGCCAGAGATCTCCAGAGATCCTTTCCTGCATTAATTACTCTGTGATTCTATACCTTAATTGTGGTAGCATTGTGATGTCAGCATTTGTCTCTTTACTACTTCAGATGGCATCCACATAGACATCCTGCAAGAAAACTGAAGGCTGCCACTCTCGGAACTTAGATTCATTGAAATGAGCCCTCCAAGAACACTTTACATTTTTGGAATTTGTTTCCTTTAGGTCGAAAATACTCTCTTCGAGTTTGGTTAGCTCTAACATGTGGATCCTAGTGCCAACAGAAGACTTAACAGGTTCTAGGTGTTGTTTTTGCTGAACAGCCTATGGGTTTTTTTTTAAATGGGAGACTTTTCGGAGTTTTTATTTTAATTCCTTCTAATGAATTGTCTGGATTGTTTTAATAAGATTTAAAACTTATCCTCTTGCCATGAGTTACTGTTCAAGAAGAGCAGATTTTCTCATACACAAAATTCTCCACGTTCTCTGTGAAGTTGCAACCTACGCGAGAATTGACTGATTCTCAGAAGTACTTAATTCCCCCTTGTGGCAGCAGAAGGCAGTGATGTGCAGTTGTTTAGCATCTCTGAAATACAGGATAGGCCACTATGTAGTCTTGCATGTCTTGCGTTCCACACAAGACTTTCCGATGTGCAGGGAATGCAGTGTTAGGTCTGTCACTTATGGAATTGTGTGCGCCATCCGCTTGTGAACCAGGGACATGATACTTTGGTGATTAGCAGTGTGAAGAGCTAATTTATGTATAACATCTGTATATTGCTGCAGATCTGGAATGCTCTGGGTTTGTTTCTTCAGCAGATAGGAAAATGAATAAGTTAAAAGTCTCATCATTATGCAAAATATTTCAGTGCTGCAATTAACAGCAGCTATAATTTAAGCCCAGATTTAACATCAAAGGCGGTGGGGATAGAATTAGGATTTATATTCATTATAATTCTGCCAAGGCTCAGTGAGTCTGATTGCTAGAACTGCTCTTTTGCATTAGCTGTCTTAAATCTGCCGAACGGCTCTCTTACACGTCTGGGTACGCGGGAGCTGTACTTGCCTCACATAATCATCTTGCAATTCATGGAAATGCCAACCATGAATGTTACATAACAGTTCCAGAAGGCTTTGTTTCTGCTCTTCTTCGAAACAGCTGCCAAATTATGTTATAATTATCATCCAGTTTCTGCAAGGAGTATTAAAATGACAGTCTACTTGTGAGCTGGAACCGCGTCATGGTAGATGGGAAAGGAGACAACTAAATGTTGGTGGGGAAATTTCCAACCCACTCAGCCAGAAATGCGCATCATCTACTCAGTCTGTTGAGCTCTGCATTTAACTGTGAATGTTATTTACTTTGTCCGTTAATGAAAACAATGCTGTAACTAGCTCTAAATACTCTTAGATACTTATCAAAGGGAAGAATAGTTCTTAGTAATTTTTAGACTTAAGAAAACTGCTAAAATTATGGATTGTATAGATGATTATTCATATAATAAATGAAAGAATTTAGTAATGGCCATTATTTAGCAATGTAACAGAGTTTTAAGGTAATCAAACAGCAAGACTGGCTGTTGTTTCATCTGTAGAAAACCCAGAAATTCACAAATGTGGCAAAGTATTACTGTTTGGTACATATGAAGAGATAATAAGCAACATGTTCATGATTAAAGAGAAACGTACAGGCCTATGGCCCATGTTGGCAGGGGACTGTGACTTGTGACAGTGTCAGAGTTGGGATTAGACCCTTCTCCTCTATCTCACAGCTGCCTTAGATTTCATGAAAGATAAATCTTCTTAAGGGAGAGTTGCATTTGAAGCCATAAACACTTTCTGATGATACATGCTGTAGCCTAGTACTTCATTTTATAAAATTACCCACAAACATATTCCATGCTTTGAGCTATGTGTCAACTCCTCTTAACTTTTTTTCTCATATTCTCAGGTTTGGGACTGAATATAAATTATTTTTAGCTATCTTGTTAGCATTGATTTTCCTCAAGGATCAGAGAATTAAGCAGAAATAAAACTCAATGAAATCAGTACAATTAAGCCATAAAAGATGTCATTGTTTAAGATCATCAAAACTGATGACTGGCGAGTCAGCATGATCAAGTATGAGGATGGAAAACCTCAGGAAAATTTAAAAAGCAGCTTTTTCCCCCCAAGTTGTTTGTTTTAATTTTTTTTTCTCCCCTCTTCCAGCCACAATTTCAACGTTATGAGTGGTTGAAAATCACAAAGTGCCTTATTTACAATGGAAATGTAACACTACCGCATGACCAAAATGTCTGTACATTGCAAGATTTCTTAGCAATCCGGTGTATGAACTTGATGTATGGGGAATTGTTAATGCCTGAAACAATATAAAAATGTACAAACACATGCTGAGTGCGAAGTGCTTGTTGGACGAGGTAATTGGAAGAGTCAGTCCAAGGTTGCCTTTGGTCTAATGGTGTTCATGCCTTCACCAGAGATTGGAATTCTGTCAACGAAGAAAATGAAAAAGGCAGCGAATAAAACTAGATGAAAGTGTTTTTTAACATCTTTAGAAAAGATAGATAAAAATGACTTAAACTTCTAGCCATGGAGGGCTCCCAAAGTTATTATAACACTGCACAAGCTACTGCTAAACTGAGATTCTGGGGGCGTAACAGATTTTTCACTCCTTAAAAAGAGTAAGTGCAGAGAGGAGGAGTGCATCTGTAAATTCATATTTGTGGGAAATCCTGAGTTATAGGGAAGCTGTCTTTAACCCATTACAAACTCTGATAAGAGCCAAGGAAGCAGAGAGTGCATTATTGTCTGTAGCTTTCAATATGAGGGATTTTTGGTTTTGCGATTCCAAAGAAAAAGTATCAGTAGTGATGTAATGTCAGAATGGGAGACTGAATGGTTAAGGGCTAAGATCTGCATAATATAATGCCCTATTTGGGGCTCATAAACAGAAGCTGCAAAAGCTGCTGCTAAAGCAAATTCCTCCAACAGTGTATCTCTCTCTCCTCCCAAACTCTGGCTAAGATTAGCACGTGTGTCTGTTAGAGTTATTGCCACCTGTCCTAGTTCAGCTGAGACAGCCCTATTTTCAGTGACTTCATCTCTAATATATGATGCATAATGTCCTATTTTCCTTTGCTGCAATTTCTAAAAGAAATATTCTGGCCAGTTCACATCATTCCTGTGAGGTTTTCTTTAGGAATTTCATTTAGTTTTTCATAGCAGGTCTTCCCAGTGAAATTTGCACTTAACAGATAATTCTCCAGCACAAAATTCTGTGCTGCATTGCAGCAGTTCTAACGTTAAAGAACAATACCAGTCTTATTTTACATTACCGCTACTTATACTACTATTATTTTACACTACCACTATAATTAACCACTCAGTAATATTGGCCAATGTTTGATAGTGGTAGATGAAGAAATAAGTTTATGTAGGTGGAAGTGTGTTTAAAAATGCAAGTGTCATGTGGCCAGAAATGCAGAGCATCCACTGCCAAAATGGCAAATCAGAGAATGAATAGGTATCCAGGATGTTCTAAAACTGACACATCGAGCCTGTGGCAGACCCAAACTCAAAGCTGTTAGTATTGATTGGAAGAGCAGGCTCCACACTGGGCATGAATATGCTGTTGCTGCAACAGAGACCAAATGGGAGTAAAGCTCTGAAAATGCAGGAGTCTAAAAATTGTGCAGAAAGTACAAAGCGAAAGTACTTGGATGTATTCTTCATGCCACGGTTTAAATGCAGCCCTAAATGCATGCATTTGAAGACAAAAGTTTTATAAGTTTCCAAAAGTCTTACCTTCCACTCCAATTTTGCCATCACCATCAGTGTCACCTGCAGCCAGAAAAGCCTTGGTCTCTGCAGAGGTGAGGACTCTGGCACTCGAAGAGAAGTTCTTCAGAAACAGCCTGAAATAGAGCAGGGTAGAGTACTGTGCTTGAGTTTTATTCTCTGAAATCTCCTTGGCATATTGGTATTTCTATTTTTCTTAAACCCATGCCAAAAATCCCATAAGGTAATGCCTGCTCTTTTCATCTGAGGAAATCCACACAGATTCAAGGGAAGACAAGGATTTGTGGTTTAATTTTAAAATAACAGCAAGTTTCTTCTTGCATCAAGCAAGTTCAAAGGTTTACGTTATTTAAAGAAATTCAGCATAGTCTGGACAATGAGCTCAACTATGAAATTGAAGCTCAGAACCTGGAAGTTGCCCGTGCTTTCCATGAGTCACTGGATCATAAAATTGTGATTCCACAGGTTTTTCATGAATATTCTTCACGGCATATTC